>JAAAKG020167124.1:0-22499 GCA_010014905.2 Druon quercuslanigerum
TTTACTAACTTCATTTTTGTTTGTTGACTCTAATTCTCTTTTTACTACCTCTATCATTTTTTCCATCTCCTTGTCTATATTTTCCTCTCCCATTTTGATATTTCTTTCGTTGTCATTTTTATTTACATGAAGACCGTAAGACCAAAATAATTTTTTCTTACATGTACATTGACGGTCGAAGAAAGGAATGATTTGATTCTCATCAAGTCTGATATCAAATTAGATCTTATAGATTCATCATTGGAGGAACAAAAATACATGTTGTAATAAACCATGCAAAATTGTATAATATGCTGCAAGAGATTGTTTTATATTAACTTTGAAACTATATTTCATGACACTATAAATATTTAAAATAGTCCTATAACTGAAATGTTATTAAGTTTAAAAATTCCACGTAACATTATATAAAAATTTACTTAAAACATGTTTCTGCTAATGTTTAATAATTTAAACTGCGATATGCGACATGACAAATATTGTTTCGTAAATTTATTTTCTGATCACATAGATAGCAAACCTATTTTAGTTTTCATTTTTGTATGTATTTTATGATCATAAATAAATTAATACTTCTAGTAATTTAAATGTATCTGCAAATAAGTTATATGTTGATTTAATTTGAATCAACCATAACATCACTTTCAAAAATCTAAAAAATGAATAATCTCACTCTCTCTCACGAAGAATTATGTGCTGTTCTCTTTGATCAAGACACTAATAAAAGAAGTTTTTTTTCTTTAATAGATTATATAATTAGCAAACATGTTTATTTAAATGATAAAGAATTGTCGTTAATAGAAGAAAAACTTTGATTAAGTTTTTTGCGAATTTTTCAATCAAAATTCGCTGCTGTCTTTTATAGAGAAGTATCATTTAAAAGTAAAAATTTTATATGGTTGCAAGGACATGTGTCTATTGATTTAATAAAACCTAGCTCAAGTGGTGGATGCCCATCAATTGAAAATTTTGAAGACGGTTATACATCTACAAAGCTTTTTATAAAAATCTGAAAGATTCTGCAAGAAGATCTCTGATAACAATTATAGCAAACTTATTACAATAGCAAACTGAAATTATCTGTAGATGAGTATTTGGCCCTCATTAAACACAGAAAAAAGTACACTGTAAGATGCACAATTTCGAAGAGTAAAGCTGAGGTTTAAAGCCTACCCTCTGTGAATTGAGCTGTTTTCACAGTATTGAATGCAATGTGTACTAGAAAATCTTACGTAAGTGGCAGTGTTTAGGTCGAATTTATCATTTTCAGCTATCAGAAAATAGACCGTAATAACGAAGTCAGTTGCCTAAGTTTTTCCTTAGTACGGAAGATATTAATTATTACGGCAGAGATTAATAAATGCACTTCAAGTGCTAATAAGGTAATATAAGAGAGTCCCAATTATTTTCTTTAGGCATAACATCTAAAGCAGATTAATACTCCCAAAATAATATTAATTTTAAAAATTCAATAATATTATATAATTCTAAAATGAATATTTGCAATCTTTTTAAATTATAATTAGTTTTAAAAAACTGATTGAAAGGCAAATTAGTCAGTCAGTATCACTAAATAGTTAACAGTGTGTGACTATTAGTCAAACTTAAATTGCATTTTTTAAATTATATCAAAAGTATTTTAGAATAAATAAGAAGCGGAAAGAAATTTTAATAAATTTATTATTGAGAAATTAAAGAAGAAGTAAGTTTACAGAGCAAAATTTCTATGGATTTCTGTAATTCACATACGGCAATATTTTCCAACGAAGAAAAATATTCCTTGAATCTCATTTTAAGATATTTTTTTAAAAATAGATATAGCTAATAAAAAATAAGAAATGTTTAAACTTTGTAATAATTTACAAAACTTATCGAAATTAGATCATTGCTTAACAAACTTTTTTGGCATTCAACTGTAAATTGTAATTTCAGAAAGTTTAAAATAAAAATTTTTTTATTGCTTTTTTATAAATTTCAGAACAATTGAAAATTAAATAATATCATTAATGGAGAAAAATTGATCATTTTTAGGATGAAACATTTGAAATAAAACAACAAACATTAAATAGTCTTATCTTAAAGAAATATTACAAAAGTTGTATTGAATAAGAGCAAAGTTACGTCCTGGTCAAATTATAATGTCATTCAATATTTTGAATTAAATTATATTTATTTTTAAGGATGATATAAACTCTTTTTTTCTTTTAGTAATAATTTAAATACATAAGCCGACTAAAGTTCTAAATTATTAATATTATTATTATCATTATTTATTATTTATTATTTATTATTTATTATTTCAAGAAACTGTTAAATGTGTAACCCAAATATACGATCTGTTAACAAAGAGTTAATTTTCAACCAAAAATATGAATTTTGTACAAAAAAGTGGAATTTTCAACTTAAACATATGATTTTTTTTAACGAGAATGGTTATTTTCGGCCAAATAGTGTAGTATTAAAAAAATATTTGACTTTTTAACTTTTAAACTTTAAGAGTAGGAAAAAGACAAAAATGAATGAAATATCTTCTTTTATAACTAACAAAATGGATTTTTTGTGCTTTAATTACAATTCATGTTCATTTATATGTTTTAATTTATCTTAGCAATTACATATTTTTAACATTACAAATAATCAAATGAGATAGTTATAATATAACATTTAAATGAAACATGTCAAAAAAAAAATAGACGTTGAAGTAAGAAAATTAAACATCACTTGGGGCACCGCTAATTTTTGGCCCGGCACTGGTCGTTTCTCACAAGCGGTGAGAATTTTGCTGGTTAGTGTTTAAAGACCATTTGGAATAATATATCCAGCGTGCGATATTGTGCGTTAGGGAATTGCTTTATATGTAGTAGTGTTAACTTAGGTTATTTTAAGCTCATAATTTATAAGTTTTAGATTCAAGAGTTAATAAAATAATTACAAAGAAAAAAAGATATTAAATGAAAAAATCACAAAAAAAATTAAATAAAATTTAGGGTAAAAAATATTTTTTTTAATTTATTACAAAATACAAATAACATTTACAGAATAAGTGACCAAATAGGAAAAATAAATTAACTATTAAATGCATACTTTTTTAAATAATTTACTTCTTCATACAGAATAATTCAAAACAACTAATCAATATTAAGAACATATTTGTTTATGTACAATGAGATTTAAAAATAGTTCTTATTTAAAAATACAATTTTCTATAAATAAAAAATAATTCTAGAAAAAATAATTTGTTCCATCAAAGTTTTTTTGCAAAACTAATGGCAAACTTAAAATTAGCGCACGAAAAAACCCTTTAGTTAACATATGTTGTATTTTTAATTATATAGTTTATGCAAAATTAATTATTTAGTCATATGATTGTAACAAATTGTATTTTAAATATAAAATATACTTCTTCGAATAAATTTTTGCCGATAGAATTAGATTTTAGAAGTTATTTTGCAAAAAAATTAAAGTTAGCTTAGTTAAAAAATTAAATTTTATGTGGTTTATCTAGTTCATGTCCCGAAATCTTATATTCACGAAAGGATTATACAATTAAGTTTGAAAAAACTTGATTTCGCCATATTTTGTTTAAAAAAATGTTTTAACAAATTATTTTTAAAATTTTGGATTCGTCAGTGTCTTTGTAATTCAATTAGAAGCATTTGTTTGTAAGTTAAAAAAGTTTAAATTTTTTACTTGAAGAAATCTTTTACTAGTTTGGAATATAACACTACAGTAAGTCATTAAATTGTTTATTTTGGCAGCAAATATCGATCGAAACTATTTTTTTTTAGAAAAACCTCCCTCTATGTCTATGAAGAAGAAAAATTCTTTTAAAATAAGTAAAAATAAATACATCCGTAGCAAATAAATACACCTACAGTGAAATGGAAAAAAAATGTTACCAAAATGCTGTCGTTAAAAATACATTTGAAAACCATTTTAACAAATTTGAAACCATTTTAACAAAAATCCAAGTTGTTAACCAGTGGAATTCAACTAAAAAATACTTTAGCAAATTATTTCGATTTTATTCTGCAAAAAAATGAAGCCCAATTATGAAAAAATAATCAAAATTTGTATTGGTTTATAAAAATGGTTTATATAATTAACAGTTTTGACACTATAAAAAATATGATAGCAAGTACCTAGATTGACATTTCTAGGTTATTTTGCAAAAAGATAAGCGCCTTTATAAAAAAACGGTTAAAGTATTTATTTTGTTGTAAAAATTGTTTAAATAATTGGTAAACAGAAGCTATTCTTATCTCCTTGAAAGCGCACGTTATTATATAATCTCATATAATATTTATAAATTCAAAATATCTAATCATTGCGAGTCACAAAAAATTCCTTTTATTCAATACTTTGTTTATAACATTATACAATTTTTTTTGTAATCTTATCTACAGGATATTACCTTTATTAAGTCATTAAATTAATTTATTACCTGTTTTACTCAATTTAAACATCTTAAAAGAATTTTATTGTGGAATAACAAAATATCGTTTAATCATTGTGAAATATTTGCAAAAATATATCTACTGCTAATTTCTGAAAATCTGGAAAGAGACTTCTAAGTGTACTACAAAAAAATTCGGGTTAAAATTGTTTATTTAATGGTAATTATTAATTTGTCATTATTCTCTACAATTTGCGCAGATTTTCTTTTTTTATTTAAACTATTATTGTTTATAACAGTAATAACTCTAAAATTCCTAAATTAATTTTCCAAATAAAACTGTGTTTAAAAACACACACACATTTTTCTGAAAGGTTTAAGAAATATTTGATAAATATCTACTTTTTCAATTTATTATTATTTATGAATTTATTATTTTATTATTTTTAACGAACCACTCAATTTTAATGGTAAGTTGGTGTAATGGTAAACAAATAACTCTTTACCGGCAAAAACGAGAATATAAAATAATTTTTTTTATTATTATTATATGTTATTATTATTTTTTTTTTGTATTATATATTACTCTAAACGAAGAAGACGACGTACGTGACATTTAAATGTGTGACAATTAAAACCGGAATTTTTTTTGGAGGTATTAATCAACGTAAATGGAAGTTGTATAGCAAAGCGTGGAGTTGGGAGAGAAAAAAATTTTTGTTATAAAAATAATAATTGTTGGTAAATGTGTTCTGTTTTATCGGTAACATCTTCTCTGTCGGTAACCGGATTTTTTTCATTCTCATGCACATTCGATTCAAAGTGGTCATAACTTAAAGTCTCAACTCCATTTTAGAGAATTTAGCGGTAAATTCAAATTTTGATAGATCAAAATACAAAATTTTAATATTTTGATACATTGTCTTTGCGTTTTTTAGATTATAAATATATTTATATAAAAAAATAACTAATATTCAACTGCGTAAATGTTGTAAATAAAAAAAAATATTGTTTTGTTATTTATTATATGCACAAAATAATAGGAGGAACACGCAATACTCGTGCGTTTGGTGCAGAAAATTGTGGCTACCTTTTTTCAAATAATAAAAATAACAAATAAGTACTTTAACGTAGTTTTTTGTCGGCTCTTGCAATTCTCAAAGTTTGAGGCCAATATTTTACGTATAAAAAAAGTTCGAACGTTCTAAAATTTGGAGGTTCAGAAAAAATAAGGAAAAGGCTCCCGTTCGGAAATAATTTTTATTGAAGTTCCTTCCCAAATGAAGTACTTTAACGTACTTTTTTAGAACTGGATTTTGTATTTAGAACTTGTTTCATGCACATTCGATTTAAAGTGGTCATAACCTAAAATCTCAACGCCATTTTAGATAATTTGGCGGTAAATTCAAATTTTGATAGATCAGAATACAACATTTAAAAAATTTGGAGGTTCAGAAAAACGATAAGCAAAAGCTCCCGTTCAGAAATAATTTTGAGTGAAGTTCCTCTGCAAATTAAGTACATTAACGTACTTTATTGTACTTTAATAGATTTCCCAAAGTTTCACCTCGATATTTTATTTTTAAAAAAAGTTCTCAGGTTCGAAAATATATTCAATAAACTCAAAAAGTGAGGTTGGTAATATAGGTATTCCGCTGTATCACATGCCCTTAAAACTAGAACGGGTGATTGCAGCCCGGCGTACAATCTCATATGGCTCATTGCATTTTACAGGCGCAAAAAAAACTCTATTTTCAATTACAAATACTACACTACACAAACATTTCCCGAAAAAATTTCTATGCTCCCATCAGTAAAATTGCCTTCAAATTATATTATTAAAAATATTATATAAAATAATGCATTTTTTTAGACGTATTATGAATGTGGCTGAAACCTTAGTTCTCCTGAGCGCCTTAAGAATTGTACTGTTGTCGATATTTACCGATTTTGATAAAATTTTGAGTTCGCTTTTTGGGAGTAATTCGAAAAAAAATTTGAGTGAAAGCAAAAAATATAAAAAAGTAGAAAATAAAGACCTCCCTGATAAAGGACGCTACCAAGGCATACTATGATGGTGCAGTTGCAATAAAAAATTAATAAGACGACGCAAGGCGCAATTACTCAGCTTCCCATCGGGTCTTGGAATAATTCAGTTCCTGTTCAGCGTGGATATTGGGGGAAGTATGTATGATTGTATGTATGTATGTATGTGTGTGTGTTTGTGTGAGTATGTACGTATGTATGTCCGTACACACATTCCTATTCATTGAAGCCGTAGGGAAATGGAAATGAGATAAGAGATAAGAGAAGTAACAGAACCCTGCGTTTTAATCAGGATATTAGTATATCAGGTACACTTGTCTCTTCACTATAAATAAAAAATCGAGACAAAAGCTTTAATTACATTTTTGTAGGGATTTTTTTTTTTCAAAAAGGAATAAGAATTTTTGAAAACAAATATGGAAATAATAGAAGAATGAATTCTTTTTAATAAAATTTGCGTAGATATATTAAATTCATTTTGGAAAATTTTCATTTCTAACATTTCAATTCGAAATGTATTATATTTTTAAGAAATTAAATGAATTTTAAAACAAATAGATGATTTTCAACCAAATATGGAATAGTTCACTTTTTACTTTAAAAAAATTCAACAAGAAAATGCGATAGTTGATATTTCAACAACAAAAGAATGATTTAAATAAACAATTTACTTTAACCAGAGAGGATGAGTTTTCATAAAATACTTGCATAGTCAACCAAAACAGATTCAATGAAAAAAAATTAAATTTCCTACAAAAAATTAAATTTTCACTCTAAAATATGATTTTTTTAGAAAAAAGTTATTTTTTTAACAAATAGTTAAATTTTTTACCCAATTGTTTAAGTTTCTACCAATTTGTGAAATTTTCAGACAAAAAGGCGAATTTTCTACAAAATAGTACAAATTTTAATTCAAAAATATAAATTTACCAATTATTTGAATTTTTCACAAAATTTTTAAATCTTGATATTTTAACGAAAAATGTTTTGAGTAAAAAACAATTGAGTTCAACCATGAAGTGCGAGTTTTCAAAAAAGACCTGACTTGTTTACCAAAACGGATTAATTTTTTTATATTGAATTTTCTATAAAAAATTGAAATTTTAACTCAAAAATATAAATTTTAAAAATAAATCCTTGAATCTTCAAACCAAAAGACGTAATTTCTACAAAATAGTGCCTACAATTTTCAACTATAAAATATAAATTTTAACATAAAAGTTAACTTTCTAATTTTAAAAAAGAAAAGATAATTTTTTAACAAAAACAATCCAAAGGAACGAATTATCCATCCATAAACACTAATGTTCAACAACAAAATTGAATTTTTTAATAAAAAGTATTAAACTTTAACCATAAACATTATTTCTTTAACAAAATAGTTGAATTTTTAACAAAAAATTTTTTTATTTAACTTAGAAAGGTAAAAAAAAGGAAAAAGAAAAAAGGGGAAGTTTCTTGAAAATCAGAGACAAAATTATTTAAAGTAGCCCATTAGAACGTTAATTAAATCGTTCAAATGTCTACCTCCCCCCTACTTCCTTTTTCTAGTCTTCATTTCCCCTTCCCTACTTACTCTCATTTCTAATCATTTTCCCCACTTTCCCACATTCACACTCACTTCTGCTACTTCATCTCCCGGATCTTCGCTATTTTCCCTCCCCACATAACCCCTTTCTTCCCCTAATTCCCTCTCACTTACACTCACTTCTCAATTTTCTATTTCCACTCTCTAAATTTACCTTCCACTCTTCCCTTCATTTTCGCTCACTTTACCTTATTCCCCTACTCTTGCTTTAAATCACCCCTCAATTTGCTTGACTTTATCTATTTACCCTCGCCCTTATTTCCCTTTACTTTTCCATCCCTAATTTTTCCTCAATTCTCTGACTTCTCCTACTTTCTCTACCCTCGCTTCCCCTATTCAATGCTCATTTTCTCCTATTTCTCCTACTTCTGTTATCATAATTCGCTTCTAACTTTCCCTAGATACTCTCTTCTCGTTTTAACTATATTCTCCCTACTTCCCATACCCTAATTACCCCTATTTTTACCTAACTATCCCCCGTAATTTCCCTCATTTTCCATAATTACCCCTCACTTTATTTATTCCCCTCCCATCATTTCTTATCACGCCCCCTACTTTTCCTCCCATAATTCCTCCATTCTCTTTCCTGGTCCCTTCCCTACTTCCCCAATTTATACTCATTTCTCTTACTTCCACTCTCTTGTTTCTCCTATTTCCCCCCTTCATTGACGATTCAAATACTCTAGTTCCTTCTCACTTACCCTCATTTACCCGACTCACCCTCTCCAATTTTCGCTCTGTTAATTTTTCATTATTTCCCTCACTCTCCCTAACCATGACTTTCCTTTACATTATCTAATTTCCCTCCTTATCGTTTCCACTACTTTCCTTCTCATATTCCCCTCTTTCCATAGTTCCCCTCCCCTTATTTCTGATCACTTTTATTAACAAATCCCCTCTCAATTCCTCCTTATTTACCTACTTACCATCCTATCATTTCCCTTACTTCCCCTTAACTTATTACCTCTGATGTTATCTAATTTTATTTCCCCATGCCCCCTACTTAAATTACGCTAATTACCCATCACTTTACATAATTCCCCTTTCCTCATATTATATCACTTCCCATATTTTCTTCTCATAATTTTTCCTTAATTCCTCTATTTTCTCCTTATTCCCATATGTCCCTTCATCTTATTTTCCCCATTTTTCCTCCGCTCAGTTCCCCTCCTTCAAAAAAAAATGTGACAGACGGATGGATAGGCGGACGGACACACGATCAAAACTATAAAGGTTTCTGTTTACGGGAAAGAGGGTGAAGTCTGCGAGTATTTCTAATATATTAATGGTGAGATATAATTAATTGAATAATGAGTAAATTACCTACGTTAACGGAATTCATAATATTTGGCTTGAAATCGTCTTTTAAGATAACTATGAAATTCTATTATGTTGAGATTTATAAGTGAAGGTGTCTAATTAACGATTACCAATTAGAGAATCTCATTCAAAGATTCCAAGCCCATATTTATCCTCTGCAAGCAGTGTCTGGCACAAAGGCTGTGGTGGTTGATCGATCGCTTTTAGGCTTTGTCTAATCAGTTCTAGTAACATGTAGAATATAGAATTAAGGTGCTCGTCTTCCTTTACCTTGATTGTCTTGTTCAACCTTGAATTATGCTAAGTTGTCACAAAGTCAATAGTCATCTATCCAGTACTCGCAAATATTTAGATTGGGACATGCCTGCATCACTGTCTTCTGTAGGAATAATTACATGCGGCCTGAACGCAGAAGGGTGCGATCTTGGTGTCGCTCCTTGTAATAACTCAAAAATCAGAGTATCTGATTCTCAAAACGATGGCATTAGTTGCGCTGTGTATCTCGACTCGGGAAGAATCAAGATATCAAACCGTTTCAAGCGCGGATAGCTCTCGGATGGGTGACCATTTGCGACGTGTAACCATGTTAATTTGCTCTGTTTAACAAATGTCGAGCGAGAAGTTTAACGTCGAAGATAACTGTGTGCATTCGTTGGATAGGGTCAAATGCTTGCCTTTCAAATTCGAGTGTCAAAAAACCAGCTGAAGTCGCGAGGTGGTTTTTTGCAGTTTTCCTCTCCCCTGAGCTGCCCTACGGTACATAAATTAAATAGTTTAACAAGATAAGAACAATGATAATGTTTTATGTTTGATGAAGTCATTATTAGGGATTTCACTATATTTCAGAGATTTTACAAATTTCGAGAAATTCCAAAAGATTTTAAAAGGATCAGCGAATTTTGAAAAGTTGAGCTTATTTTAAAGGATTTCGAAGAATTTACCGAGTTTTCAAAATTTTTAGGAATTTTCAATAAGAATTGCGCAGGATTTCAGACAATTTTACACGATTTTAAAAAGATGCATTTTCAACCAAAAAAGAAGAGGTTGAAATCCGAAATGGAAAGTTGAATCCTCAACAAATAGATCAATTTTTAACAAAAAAAAATAATGACCTCCTAAATAGATCAATTTAAAAAAAAAATAAATAAATTTTTAAACTAAAAATTCGAATGTTCGAGAAAAGTGTGCACTTTTAAACTGGGAAAGAAGAATTTTCAACAAGAAAGTTAATTTTAGATCAGAAAAGATGAATTTTCATTGAAATAGTTGAATATTTAACAAAAAATAAGATTTTCTAAAAAAATTTAATTTTCCACCAAATTATGGAATTTTCAAGCCAAAAAGAAGAATTCTCTACTGAAAAATTTAATTTTTAACCCGAAAATAATAATTTTTAGCCAAAAAATTAATTTAAGGCCAAGTTTCGGACCACAAAAACTAATTTAATTTTGAATCGAAAGCAGTTTAATTCAACCAAAAAGAACAATTTTCAACAAAGCAGTTGAATTTTTGAGTAAAAAGATCATTTTTAACCCAAAAGGATGAATTTTCAAACAAAAAGAGTGATTTTCTGTTAAAAAATATGAATTTTTGATTAAAAAAAGATCAATTTTCAATTAAGGTTAATCATTCTAGACCAAAAAAGGAATTGTTACATTTTTAGTGATGAAAATTAATTCTAAACAAAAAACGAGTTCTTAGCAAAATAGCCACATTTTCAACCAAAGAGATGAATTTTTATCGAAACTGATGAATCTTTATTAAAGTAATAAATTTTCAAGAACGGATTTTAACATTGAAGCAAAGCGTTGAATTTTTAACAAAAAAGAGGATTGTTAAACCAAGAAGATTAATTTTGTACAAAAGATAAACTGATGAATTACAAACAAAAATGGAATAGCTAAATTCGCAGTTAAAAAATAATTTTCAACCAAAAATAAAAAGAATTTTAAACAAATAAAAGTTGAATTCTATTTGAAAAATGATTTTTTATTGACTGCATTGTCGACTCTTGATTTCTTACTCCTGATTTGTGCTCAACCTTTTGCGATACCCCTTAATCTTAGGGCTTTGTATTTTCCTAGAAGAGGAGGTGTTCAAGAGTTAATAAGGAAGAGTGAGGAGAAATGAGGAGAGAGGAAGTAGGAAAAGTTAGGGGGAAATAAAAAGGAAAATATCGAAAGTTAGTGGCAAGGGAGTGGGGGAAGTGGGGTAATGAGGGAGGAGAAGTACGGACATGAGAAGAAATTAGGGGCGGGCAAGTAAGTGGAAAAAATTAAGAAAGAGAAATGTGTAGAAAAGAGGAGTGGGGAACTAGAGGAAGTGCAAAGAAATTAGGAAAGAGGATGAAAGGGAAATGAGCGGTAGGGTAGGAGGGAAAGTGAGGAGAAGGTATAAAGGGTGAGTAGGGAAATTGAATGGAAGTGAGTGGAAGTGAGTGGAAGTGAGTGGAAATAGGAGCAATTTGATACGATCGAATAGCTGGTAGTAGGTTATGGAGCAGAGATGTGGGGATGAAAGGTAAGGAAATAGACTTAGTGTGTAAAGTGTTAAAATTGGTATTAGAGCGAGGAAGAGGTTACGGAAGTATGATACGAGACTAAGGGAAGGTAAGGGTGGAGAGGTAGCGAAAAAATGTTTGAAGGAGGTAGAAGAAAGGAGAGGGAAGTCGATAGAATTAAAAATATGGTAAAAAGAAAGGAGGGAGTTCTTTAGTACTAGAGATGTAGGGCACTGGATCAAACTATAAAGAACTGGAAAAAAGAGACAGAGAAAGATAATTTATAGAAAGAAGTTATGAAAGTTTGACTCAAAGCTAAGGGTGGGGGAAGGGGGTAGCAAAAAAGTGCTTGAAAAAGGTAGAAGAAAGAAGGGAGTTATTCAGTGCTAGAGTTATGGGAGGGATGACTGGAGTTAACTAAGAAGAATTGAAGAAAAGAAACAGAGAAAGATGGTGGTTGATTGTGGAGTAAAATGTAATGAATGGTATAACGTGATACCAAATTAAGGACCTACAAAAGTACTTAGAAAAGGGAATTTGATACGATCGAATCGCTGGTTGTAGGTTATGGAGCAGAGATGTGGGGATTGAAGGTAAGAAAAGAGATTAGAATTAGAGAATTAGATTAGAATTAGGTATTAGTGCGAGGAAGAGATTATGGAAGTATGATACGAGACTAAGGAAAGGAAAGGGCGAAAAAATGTTCAAAGGAGGTAGAAGAAAGGAGAGGGAAGTCGATAGAATTAAAAACATTGGAAAAAGAAAGAAGGGAGTTATTTAGTACTAGAGATGTTGAATAGGACACCAGAGAAATCTATGAACAACTGGAGAAAAGAGACAGAGAAAGATAATTAATAGAAAGAGGTTATGAAGGTTTGACACGAAGCTAAGGGTAGGAAAGGGAAGGGGGTAGCAAAAAAGTGTTTGAATAAGGTAGAAGAAGGTAGGAAGTTATTTAGTGCTTGAGAGATAGGAGAGGAGACTGAAGTGAACTAAGAAGAATTGAAGAAAAGAAACAGAGACAGACAATTAATAGAAAGATGGTGATTGATTTTGGAGTCAAAATGTCATGAATGGTATAACGAGATACCAAAATAGGGGCCCACAAGAGTATTTAGAAAAGGCATGGGAAGAGAGAAGATGGACCGGGATAGCCAGATTTAGATTGGAACATGAGGTAAGGAAAGGGATGTATTGGGAAAATAAGGAGAACAGAAACTGCACAAGCTGTGAGTAGGATCATGTACGAGAAGTATGGAGGAGAGGAATGAAAGATAAAGAAAAAATAAAGATAAGAAAAGATATGGAGAATGTGAATAATAACTTGTGAATAACCTTAACTTCTTTGAGCTTCATATTTTCCTAGAAGAGGAGGTGATAAAAGAGTAATAAGGAATAGTGAGGCGAAATGAGGAGAGGGGAAGTAGGAGTAATGAGGGAGGAGAAGTACGGACATGAGAAGCAATTAGGGTTGAGCAAGTAAGTGGAAAAAGTGAAGAAAGAGAAGTGTACAGAAAAGAGGAGTGGGAAATGAGCCGTAGGATAGGAGGGACAGTGAGGAGAAAGTATAAAGGGTGAGTAGGGATATTGAATGGAAGTGAGTGGAACTAGGGGAAATGATTTGAACTGTGGGTGGGGAGACACGGGAAGTGATGGAAGGGCTAGTATAATAGTTTGTGTAAGTAGGGCAGGGGCAGTATTAGCCAGGGAAGTGAGGAGAGCGGAAAGTATAGAAGCAACAAGTTGGATAAGGAAGAAGGAGAGACGAGTGAAATAGGAGAGGGGAACCCGGAGAGAAGAGGGAGATTAGTGGGACTTAGTGGAGTAGGGAAGTAGAGGAGTATAGGACTAAGGGAATAGGGGAGTAAGGGGGTGGGAGAGTAGGTGAATAGGGGAGAGATTATTAGAGGAGGTTTGAACGACTGAAATAGCATCTTAATAAGTTACGCTTTAGAAAAATTAAAATATAGATTTGAAATACATAATGTATGGGGAACAATGAACTGTATTCACATCACTAATTTTCTGTTCGACGAGTGATTGTGAATTCAGCATGTATCTATAGTGATTTTCGGCTTCCGGAGGTTTATTTGACCTATATCTGCATTTCAGTGAACTACTCTTAAGCGATGTGTGGAAATATCGGAAATCGGAGATCAGCATTTTCGTCTACAACAAGCGTATGGGAAATACCGACTTGCAATTAAACCGTCATTCTAGTGAATATGAGAGATGTAGGCATGCGATCAATATTCCTAATTACAAGTGGAATGAGGCACACTGGAAAAAAAGCATTTTTTTACAAAAATGGACCGGATAGTGTTACAAGTGACTGTGAATATTTCATTTTGTGTAAATAACAGTTTTTTATTTAACAACAAAGTTGAAAATTTTGTTGTCTCAATTTGTAATGATACCATTTCTTTTAAGATTTTGAAAATTTACTTAAGCAGGTTGCAAATCAATGTAATAACTAAATAAAAATAATTTCTAGTAAGTCATAGATGAAAAAATTGTTTATAATGTTGTAAAGAAAATATTGAACAAAAGTAATTTTTTCGTAATTAGCAATGATTAGCTACAGGTTTTGGATAAAATATAACAGATAATTATAAGCACTTACAATTAGTTTAGGATAGCTGCTGCTTACTAGTTATTTAAACAATTTTTATAAAAAAAAGTCACAATTTTACCATTTTTTTTCATGAATAGACTTCATTCTTTGCAGCATTAACTCGCAATATTTTGCCAAAGATTCCTTACTGCCATGCAATTTTTATAAGAAAATGCACGCTTTTTCATATTTTTCAAAATGATATTAATTTTTGAAACGAACATTAAGCCTATTCATAAACAATATCGAACATGTACGTTTGTTTATAAAAATTTTTTATATAGTGAACAGTTTTTGTCTTCGTGAAATTATTGTCATTATGAAAAAACCGGCAGCAAGGAGTGCATGGAAAAACATTTTTAGTTAATTTATGTTAATATATATTATTAATAATATTTATATAATGTAAGTAGTCATTATATTAATTATAGTTGATCTTACAGCTTTCAACTATTTTTTTGAAAATTTTTTGTTTTTAAGATTTTCGTTGCAAATTTAACTATTTGGTTGAAAAATAAATGTGAAAGAATCTATTTTTCTAGAAAAAAATTAATATTAAAAATAAATCTATTTTGCAGGAATTAAGCCGTTGTATTGGAAATGTATTTTTTTTCGGTTGAAAATTTAACAACTTTGGTATCAAATTTATGTTAATTTTTCAAAATGCGTTGTTTTTTTTGTTTAAAATTAATTTTCTTAAATAAAAATTTAAGTATTCCCTTTTTTATTGAAAATGTATCTTTTTTAGATGAAAATTCAACTACTTGTTTAAAAATTAAACTACTTGGATAAGGATTTAGTTTTCGCGTTAAAGCTTCTTGATTCTCTATTTTTGATTGTAAATTTATATTTTTCAGTTAAAAATTTTACTATATATTTAAAAATATTTATTTTTCGGTAAACAGTTTAAAACAATAAAAAAATAAATGTTTTAGATTAGAAATTTTCAAATTAGATAATCACAAATTGAAAGGAATTGAAATTGTAACTTATTCATCAAATCAAAACTGTTCCAATTTGAAAACTTTTGAATTTAAATAATTATCAATCTCAAGCGGTTAAGATTTGGCATTTTGAAATTAAAAACTAAAACAAAATGAAATTTGTCAAAGTCACATTTTTGAAATTCCAGACTTTTGAATTTTTATGACACAAAAAAATGATTTTCAATATTTAAAATGGAAATTTTTTAAATTATAGACGTTTAAAATTACACAATTGCGAAAAATCGTTAAAAATTAAAATTAATTCTAAATATTAAACATTTATAATTAAAAAATATATAGTACAAAATATTGAAATTTAAATTAATCCGAACTTCATTTAAAACTGAAAAATTCGTTAGTCACCAAAAATTAAGTTATTTAAACTTTTTTTTACTTAAATACTTTAAAATGTATTTTGTTTGAAATATTTTGTTATCTTTTCAAAATTAATTAATATTAAATAAAATAATAAATTTTAATTTCAGAAAATTTTATTTGGTTCTATTTTGATTTTGAAAAACAATATATTTTTAACTTTTTAGTTTAAAATTGGGTCATTCTTGAAAATTTCCAAAAACAAATTTTTCAGTTAAGTATGATCCTTTTTTTAATATCTTTAACCAAAAATGGGACAGTTTTAAATATATTAGATTAAAAATTAAAATTTGTTTAAAATTATACAAAACAAAAACTTTGTAATATGATTCCAATTATGAAAATTGTACAATTTAAAGCCTTTCAACTCGAATTATTTTTTTTTATTTAGTTTTAAATGAATTATATTTGTGAACGTTTTAAAATAAAAAATAATTAAATCTTCAAATACTCGTTATAAAATCTTCCAATTTTTAAGGCTTGCGTTTGATCAATTATTGACTTAATTTTTCATTGTTTTCAATTTTATATTCTAGTATTTGAAAGAATTTTAAAAAACTAGAAACTTTCGTACGTTTAAAATTGAAACCAAGCAATTTAGAATATTTAAATCTCGAATTATTACATTTAAAACACACTAAAATTAAACATGAATACTTTAGAATATTTAAATCTAGCGACTTTCAACATGAAAGTTCGCAATTTTGAAAAATTTAACAGTGAAATTTTCGTGTTTTTTTAATAATTGAATTTGAAGCTACAACGTTACGAAATTTTAAATTGAAAACCTTCAAAAATTCAGAAAATTCAGACCGAATATTTTCGAATTCAAGCTTCTAAAGAAAAGAGCTTTTGAAGTTTCAAGGCTTTAAAAATTAAACTCTTTTAGAATTGTGCATTCAAAATTGTAATTTTAAATTAAAATCAAAAATATTTTATAGATAGATTTTTTTTACTAAAAAGTATGTTTTCTAGCAAAAAACACCACTGTCAGTTTTACCGTTTAAAATTGAAATAATAGTAGGAGAAATAAAAAGAATTTTAGAGTACATAAGCAAAAATTAGCAATGTTAAAAGAAGAAGAAAGTGAGAAAGGAAATATGAAAATGGAGAAAAAAGAAAAATAGGGAAAAAGATTATGGGAGAATAAAGAAGGAAAATTGAGTTTAAAAAAAGGGAAATAAAACATATGAAGAAGATACAAAGAGAGAGAGAGGGAGGAGAGTAAACCAAGGTATTGAGATGGTAGAATCGAAAAAATATTTTATGGGGACGAAAGTTAGGAAAGGAGGAAGGTATGGTAGGAAAATAGATAATGAAGATGACATAACAAGGAAAGAAGTTGTAAAGGTGTTTAGGGAAGACTAAAACATTGAAAGATGCCCGGTATATATGAGATTCCAAATAAACTCGGGAAATCAGGAAAGATAGGACTGAAGGAATAGATATGGATAATGTGAAATAGAGTATTTAGAGGAAAGGAGTGACCAGAGTTATGTAAAAAAAGAGAAGTGGTACCTGCAGTGAAAAAAGACAAAGGATAGGAAGAAAGGATGATAAATGCGGCAGATTTAATGAACAGATATAAAGAATAGTACAGAGAAGGTTAAAAAAAATTGGTGAAGGAGACTGTGGTAATTTGATACGATTAAATAGCTGATAGGAGATGATAAAGCAGAGATGTGAGGATGGGTGGTAAGGAAAGAGATTTAGAGTGTAAAGTGATAAAGTAGGTACAAGAACGAGGAGGAGTTTATGGAAGTTTGATACGAGACTGAGGGAAGGAAAGGGAGGAGGGGTAGTGAAAAAATGTTTAAATAAGGTAGGAGGAGATAGGACTGAAGGAATAGACATGGATAATGTGAAACAGAGTATGGAGAAGAAAGGAGTGACCAGAGTTATGGAAAAAAGAGTAGTGCTACCTACAGTGAAAAAAGGCAAACGAAAGGAAGAAAGGATAAAAAAAGCGGCAGAGGTAATGAAAGAGATATAAGGAATAGTAAGCAGAATGTTAAAAAAAATTGGAGAAGGAGACTGTGGTAATTTGATACGATCAAATAGCTTGTAGTAGGTTATGTAGCAGAGATGTGGTGATGGAAGGTAGAGAAAGAGATTTAGATTTTAATGTGATGAATTAGGTACTAGACAGAGGAAGAGGTTATGGAAGTTTGAAAAAATGTTTAAAGGAGGTAGAAGAAAGGAGGGGGAGGTCGATGGGATTAAAGAGAGGGAGAAAAAAAAGGAGGAAGTTATTTAGTGCTAGAGATGTAGGATAGGGCACTGGAGCAAACTATGAAGAACTGGATAACAGAGACAGAGAAAGACAATTAATAGAAAGAGGGTATGGAAGCTTGACACGAAGCTAAGGGAGGGAAAGGAAACGGACTAGCAAAAAAGTGTTTGAATAAGGTAGAAGAAGGAAGGAAGTTATTTAGTGCTGGAGATATAGAAGAGGAGACTGGAGTGAACTAAATGATATAATGTGATACCAAAATAAGGGCCTACAATAATATTTAGAAAAGGGATGGTAAGAGAGAAGATGGACCAGAATAGCCAGATTTAGATTGAAACATGAGGTAAGGAAAGGGATGTATTGGGAAAATAAGGAGAACAGAAACTGCAGAAGCTGTGAGTCGGATCATGTACGGGAAGTATGGAGGAGATGAATGGAAGATAAAGAAAAAATACAGATAAGAAAAGATATTGAGAATGTGGTAGAGATTCTAGGGAAGGATGGAAGAGGTAAGGAATGGATGTAGGAGTTAGATGGAGTTAGAGGAACGATTGAGAAAGAATGAATATGAAAAAAGGTGAAATTGAGGAAGAAGAGAAGTGAAAGAAATGTAAGAAATGTAAGAGGAAAGATTATAAGAAACGGTGGTCATGTAAAGCCTTAGGGAACAAATTATGAATAAAAAATATGGAACTTGAAGCATTAAAAATTAAACTATTCCAAACTCCCTTTACAAATTTAAAAATCAATTGAAAATCAGCGATAAAGCATCTCCATGCAAGATAATCAAATGCTAATTAATTATTAAATTATTAATTAATTATTCTATTTTGTAATTATTATGTTTATTGTTTTAATTAATCAATCGTCGTTTCTTTCTTATAGGAAATGAAAAATTATCAGACCGATATCGTCAGGATCCGAAAATGAGTTTTGTGGTCAAATCATTTTGGACGATGGCCTATGGTTTGGACAGTATGCTTAAAAGCGTTTGTGGTGAAAATTACAAAGGTGCTTGTAAAGAAATATTCCCCTTCAACGGAACCCTTTTTATGGTAAGAAAATTAGTTAATGAATTAAAAAATCTAATTTAACATTATACTTCATTATCAAACAATTTTTGTTATTAAAGAAATGGTTGATTTTAAATAATTGTATTTAATAGTTGATTTCTCCTATCCATAATAATCGCCTCATGGGTTAAAATAATTAATTGCCAGATGCTTTACTTATAGCAGAGAAAAACGGAAAATCATGCAAAATTTAGGAAAATTTGTTCATTAGACAAAAATAATAAATTTTATGAGAAGACCTTATTTTTAACTTTTTATTTAGATCGGGGCTATATTCTAATAAATGTAAGAAAAATAATTATTGGGACGATTTATTATTATTAAAATAACATTCTCGGTGAATTTATCTAGAAAATTAAATTTTTTTCTAAAATTTTCAATTTTTGGTCAACTTTTAAATAAGAGTGTCGTAATAATTAATTCCAGCTAACAAACATAATTTTTTAGACAATTTATTGTTATTTTTAACAATATTCTTTTTGAAAAAAGTTACAAAGTTGCGTTTTTTTCCAAAATTTACATATTTTTGTTTACTTTCGACTTAGGATGTGATAATATTTAATGAAATTTAAAAAACCAATTGTTAAAAAAAAATTGTTTATAACTTTCTTCTCCTACAGTAATGCTAGATAAATGTGGTTATTTCTGAAATTTTCCACCTTATCCCTTTTTCAATTCGAGTGATTGCACTATTCATTCAAGTTTAATTATTAAAATTGTGTTTATTATTATTTATAACAATATTCTATAAGAATAATTCTAGAAAGTGGCGATTTTTTCTAAAATTTTCCACCTTGGGTCTACTTTTCAATTGGATTGAGGCAATCATTAATTGAAGTTAACAAAAATAATTATTTAAACAATATAGGAAAAAATATTGATAAATAATAATAATCTGTTTAAACAATTATTTTTCTAATATTTTATTAATTTGACCTCACTCTGAGTAAAAAGGAGACAAAAAGTCGAATGTTTCAAAAAACACCACAGCTTTCTAGCATTATTCAAAGATAATTTTATTTAAAATAATAATAATTTTTTATAATTTCTTTTAACAATTATCTTTGACAAATTGCATGCATTATTTCTTTTCTCTTGTAAGTAAAAAATTGAAAATTTCAGAAAAACTCTCAAGTATCTAACATTACTATACGATAAAAAAGAGAATATGGTTTAACATAATAATTAATAGTTTAAAGAGTTATTTTTTTTAACTTGAATTATTCATGTATTACTTCATTCTAATTGAAAAGTTACACTGAAAAGTTAAAAATAAATTTAAAAAGTCGGAAAACACCACAACTTTCTAACTCTTTTCGAAGAAAAAATTGCTCAAAACAATAAAAAATTGTTTAAAAAATTGTTTAAAAAATTTATGTGAAATCTTAGTTATCAGTAGAAAGTTGCATTCCATATAATAGAAAAAAAATTATTTTAAAAAATGCAAATAAACTTAATTTACATTAAAACTCGAAAAATACAATTTTTCACTCTGGGGCTTTTTAAGACCCTGTAAAACATGATAAATTATTTCTTGGCTCTTGTAAGTAAGAAGTTGACAAAATATTTAAAAAATAATTATTTATTTGTATTCTATAGCTAATTTTAAATAAAAACGTTGAACTTAAACCCGATTAACTAAATATTAAAGATTCCGAATGAATGTTTTTTAATTTATTTTTTCAAACTTATTTTTAAAAAATCATTCATTTTTGTAAAAATTCAAATAAATTTGTAGGTGCACATAGGAAAAATCGAGTTTTCATCTAAAGCCGAACTTTAAATATCATTGGTCAGGGAAAATGAAAAAACGGTGAGAAAAAAATGAGGCATAAAAAATGACCGCCTTGAAAAAGTCTGATTAGTAAAGGGGTAATAAGATTCAATTTTGAAATAAAATAAATTTTTTAATTAATTCGTTGACAAAATAAATAATTTAAAAAATGCAAAAAAATGTATTCCAATAACTTGTGTACTTTCTTTTTTTTAGAGTCACTTATTGAATGTTTCATTCCCTTGGGAGGATGCTAAGGTGGAGTTCGATAAAAAAGGGGATCCCCCGGGCAGGTCGGTGCGTATGTCTATTTCCAAAATTTCAATCCAGGTACTATAATTGCAAATCAAATTCAATTATAATCCAGACACTTACAGGAATAAATTTATTTTTTACCAAATTAAAAAATTAAAACCGGCAATTCTAGAAACTCCGGGATTCTAAAAACAACGAGAAATCTAAAAACGCGAGGAGTTCTAGAAACACCAAAATTTTAGAAACATTGGGAGATCTGAAAAACTCCGGAATTTCTATAAATTACAGGAGTTTCAGAAAATCTGGAAGTCTTAGAAACAGCAGGAGTTCTAGAAAGCATCACATATTTTAGCAACTTTGTGATTTCTAGAAACTCCAGAATTTCAATAACTTACGAGAATCCTAGAAATTTCTAAAGCTCTAGAAACTTAGGGAGTTCTAGAAACTTCAGGAGTAGTAGAGATCCCGCGAGTTCGACAAACTCCAGGAGTTCTAAAAGCACTGAGAGTTCTGGAATCTCCGGAAATTCTAGAAACACCGGCAATTTTAGAAACACCGGCAATTTTAGAAACACCGACAATTCTAGAAACTCCGGGATTTCTAAAAACACCGAGAAATCTAGAAACGCGAGGAGTTCTAGAAACACCAAGCGTTTTAGAAACATCAAGATATCTAGAAATCCGGAATCTCTATAAATTACAGGTGTTTTAAAAATTCTGGAAGTTCTAGAAACATTAGGAGTTCTAGAAAGCACCACAAATTTTAAAATCTTTAGACGATCAAAAAACTCCGGAATTTCTATAAATTACAGGAGTCCTAAAAACTTCTGAAGTTCTATAAATTACGGGAGTCCTAGAAACTTCTGAAGTTCTAGAAACTTAGGGAGTTCTAGAAACTTAGGGAGTTATAGAAACTTCAGGAGTAGTAGAAATCCCGAAAGTTCAACAAACTCCAGGAGTTCTAAAAACACTGGGAGTTCTGGAATCTCCGGAAATTCTAGAAATACCGACGATTCTAGAAACACCAGCAATTCTAGAAACTCCGGGATTTCTATAAATTACGGGACTCCTAGAAACTTCTGAAGTTCTAGAAACTTAGGGAGTTCTGGAAACGTAGGGAGTTATAGAAACTTCAGAAGTAGTAGAAATCCCGAGAGTTCAACATTCTCCAGGAGTTCTAAAAGCACTGGGAGTTCTGGAATCTCCAGAAATTCTAGAAATACCGGCGATTCTAGAAACACCAGCAATTCTAGAAACTCCGGGATTTCTAAAAACACCGAGAAATCTAGAAACGCGAAGAGTTCTAGAAACACCAAGAGTTTTAGAAACATCATGAGATC
>JAAAKG020167135.1:0-28126 GCA_010014905.2 Druon quercuslanigerum
ACTCCGTGTCGTTTTAATGAGAATTTTAACGTAGAATCCGAATTTCACCTAATTAAAAGTTGATTTTGCTGTTTTTTCGAGTTCTTATCGCATGCTACGCAAGGGCTACTATGTGGCTACTATATAGCTACGCTATTGAGTAGCCGTTCCGTTCACTCGGTTTGCCAGGAAGTACCTAACCTAAAAACATTTCACTCAGTGCTAAGAATCTGTTTGCCTGCATTGCTGTCAAGGATTCTGTCCTTCACGTATAAAAAAAAATATTTTAATGTTGAAAATCGTCAAACCGTGCATTTCATTATATTATTACATTTATTTACAAACATTTTAGATCAACAAGCAATGGTCTAGGTCCTATATTTTCGGAGAAATGGTTAATCGCGTCGCAAAAAACAAGAAAGGTCGGATCAGCGGCGAGGAACAGGCGACGTCTTCGGGAAAATAATGGTTGATATACGACTTTGAACTGCCAGACCCCCTTGACTTATACGTGGAAAAATTTCAAGTAGTCTTATCTTCCTCAATTTTAATCGAAATTGTTTCAAACTTGAAGATGTCACGTGTCAAAATGAACAAACAGTCTTAATTTTTCAATAAGTATTAAAATTACAAAAATTGCGAGCGTTTTTCCGCTCTCCTGTAAAATATTAGAAAAGGCGGTTATAAGACTTTGAATATCCACTCTTAATGTTAAGTGCTACAATCCTATCCTTTAAAAATCTACATTTAAAAACTCACTTTTCTCCGGATAACAATTCTAAGCAACGGCTATATAATATTTCCCAGCAACTGACAATAGCAATCCTTAGCAACGATGGATAGAACTTCCTATCTACATACAATAACAATAATTAGCAACAACCAACAGAATCCCCTAGCAACAGTTAATAATAAACCTTATCAACAATTAATACAACTACCTAACAACGGTGAATTACAACCATTAGCAATGATAATAATATGTTTTTATAAATTGTTTAGAAGATTGATTATGAATTGTAGCTATTTTCTCTTAGAATAACTTCTGTAAGTCCCAATTTTTTAGATTTTTTTAACTCCTTTTCAACTTTACAGTTAGATTCAGGGAATCATCAACTAAATTCGAAATAAATAATTATTTAAACAATTTATTATTATCTGTAACAATATTTTCTGAAAAGAATACTAGAATGATCCAGTTTTTTCATAAATTTTCAACTTTTATGTCCTCGTTTCATTTAGAGTAAGGTAATTATAAGTTTTAATTATAAAACATAACTGTTTAAACCATATAATGATTATTTTCAATAACACTCTTTTTTAATTATGTTAGAAAGTTTCTTTTTTTCTAAAATTTTCAAATTTTGGTCTATCTCTAATTAAAAATTCAACATAAATAATTGCCTAAATGATTTCTTGAAAGTTGTATTTTCTTCTGCATTTTTTTTACTTATTTTGCCTTTTTTCGCCTTTTTTGTTAAATTAAATTCAAGGAAAAGTTCAAAATTTCAGAAAACCCCGAAAATTATGAAAGCATTACTTTAAATCGTAAGGGAAGAAAATATTTGTAAAACATAATAAATTGTTTAAACAATTATGTTTTTTACTTGCTATAATTATGCTTTCACAATGAGCAATTTTATTAAATTTCTAAAATTTTATAAGTTCTTTTTTAATTAGATCAGTAATTTTAAGAAATTTTGATATTTTAATGGATTTCAATGAATATATTGACAATAAGTGGGTTATTTCGTAGGGTTTCAAAGATTTAAAGAAATTTTGAAATATTTTTTGCAATTCATTTTCATTCGCCATAAATTCTTATTTATTTTTCGTAAATTTGTTTCAGTTCTTCTGCATTCAATTCATTTTCCTCAATTCAATAGATTTTTAAAAAGTTTCTGTCTTTTATTCTATGTCTTTTGAATTTACTTTAAATTTGTTGGCATATCATCAAATTCTTTTGAATGCCATTTCAATTGCTCTAAACAATCTCAATTCATTTCGAATTTTCTAATTTTCATGAATTTTTTCATATTTTTGCATTGTTTTTAATTAACTTGATTGCTTTTTAAATCCAGCTTATTTTTTATGAATTGCATCGAGTTCTTTTCATTTCCCTTAAATTCCTCTAATTTCAATCAAATTTTAGTTGAATAACTGGATTTTTTTCGATTTAAGGAAAGAATTCAGATTTATTTGAATTATTTTGAAATGTTTTGCAGTCATTAGTCACTTATTAGTGACTTAGTAGTCACTGAGTTGGTTAGAATTTATATCGGTCCAAAGATTTAAAGATATTTAAGAATCTGTTTTTGGAATCCTGAATTCTTATTAATTAGCCCTGATTTTTTTAAGCTCTATGGAATTTTCTTGAATTTCTAATTCACTTTAATTCTTCTTGATTAAAAAAATTTCTTGTAATCAAACTATTTTGAATTCCCTTGAATTTTTTTGTGCTTATTTTAAGTTACTGAATCCAATGCAGTTTGGTCATATTTCTAAATTAATTTAAATTCATTTACATTTTTTGTTAATTCACCTTGAATTCTTAGGAATTTTATCATATCGCCAATTAATTAAGAAATGTCAAGTAATGAAAAAGAAGAATACGAATTTGTAAATATTTATCAAAACATAATAATATTACAGGATTTTATTTCTAATATAACGATCATAAAGCAAGAAATTAGATTTTTATTTATATATTTGCCTCATATATTTCCAATTGATACTGTTTAATTTTTATTAATGATGAATGAGATTTTAGTTATAAAACCTTATTTTTAAATAAAATATAAATATTTCTAATTTAATTTCTCAAGTTGAAACATTTATTTTACTATATCCAAGAAGATAATTTTGTGAGGAAGAAATTTCATAAATTCATATTCATACTTCTGATGGGCCAGGACCATTTGGGCTCAATTCGAGTGCACCCAAGAAAATAAGGAGTTCCATGGAATAAAGTGGTCTCGAGGAATAGATCAGGTCCGGAAGAACATGGGTTGTCTTGAGCGTCATAAGGGGTCCCGTGGGATGAGGGCGATCCCGAGGGATAGTTTCTGAGTTTCCGAAAAACCCCCCAACACTTCTCTAGAACCAGGCCTGCCCCAGTATAACGTCCACCTTAAATTGTCAGCGCCCTACCACTCTACAGTCCTACTGTCCGCTGGTGCCTTTCGTGTCAGATCTATGTTGATTAGAGCACGTATTTCACCTCGTAAACGTAGTCAGCCTCAGCCCCGGGTCTCTTTATGTACAATGACTCAGTGACATTCTGTAAAGTACAGAGGATGCAATTCTGGTGGCACGTAGGCATCAAGTTAACCCAATGCTGATGGAAAGCTTTGCAGTCTCTTACAACAGAGGAAGTAATATCGTTCGTGTAAGGGCTTTCTAGAGCATCAGAACAACCATAACAGGAATGTACTTGCAGTAATCACTTTTGTATGTGACCCACGAATCGACCGTAATCTACACTGAACTGGACGTTTCATGAAACTCTCACAAGCAATATGTTACTGCTATCGTGTTCAACGGAGAGCATATGAATTAAGAGACCGTAGAAAATTATGTCTTTACTTAGAATAACGGTAAGTTTAACCCTTTCGTGCCCAGTGCACCATTTTTGATACGTTGGAGGGCAAACTATCCTTAGTAGGATTGGGTAAAATTTGGTAAACAATAGCTAAATTGACTAACCAAATAAAAAAGGGATACCTAGTCGGAAATATTAAACGTAATTTTTGCCCTTATGTATAAACGATTTATCAATTTTCTGCCAGGGCAATAAATTTTAGTACCCTACTTACTAAGTAAATATGGATTAGACTAATTTGCTTTAGTGTATTTTATTTCCTGATTATTGTAGTTAATAGGAAACGAATATGCGCACGATTTTCATTTTTTCTCCGACCTAAGATTGATAAAAAAAAAAAATTTAACTGCTTTTAAATCTATATCAATCTTTCAGGTAAAATCCGCTGGCGTCACCTACAGCTGCAAAACAATTTTAAATCTTCTTTGAAATTAAGTGATGTTTTACTAAAAATTCCCATTTCCGGTGTAAAACACTAAACGAAAATTATTGGAAAGTTTTGAATCTTCTTTAAAATCAAATTTGTAAAAAAAATGACTAACAATAAATACGAGATATTCAAGATATATCGTTATACCACTTTTTAGATAGGATATTCAAATAACTAAATTCTGGTATCTGGTACTTTTTTACGATTTTCCAAAGTTATACCTCTTTTTTCTGCTCAAACGATTTATTTGGTGGCACTGATGAAAACTCCAAATTTGCTAGAAATAACAACTACGACTACCGGAAAAATTGTTGAAAAAAGTTTAAAAAAAATGGCTTTGCATATATTAAACCATTCTATTGAATTTAAGATCAAAATATTTAACAGAAAAATTTATGTGGATAAAATGTTGAGAGAACATAGGAAAAATAGAATCTTGTATCCTTTATAGGTGTCGAGTTATCATTGTCAATTTTACAACAAATTTTTCTAATATCAACTAAAGTAAAAGTGATTTTCTAGCAGTACTAAAAACAACAATCTAGCCCCAATATGTCATGAGTTAGGACCTCCCAAAGCTGACTACTTTTTACATTTATATAGAAAAAGTTTTTAAAATATTATGCGAATTTCATATTTTGTATCACAAGATAGATGTGAATTAAAGTTATAAATAATTTCAGAAAGAATGGGCACATTAAAAAAAAATTTTGACTTATTTTACAAGTTTTATGTACAATGTCTGTAATTTTTATAAGCAAAATTGTAAAAATATGTAAGCTTCTCGATGCAGGAAACCAACCATTGGAACAAGGAAACTTACAAAAATCATAGAACTTTTGATAAGAACAACATTTTTTTATATAGATTACATAGAAAATATATGTGTTTGTTAGTTAAATAGTGAGCATAGATTGAATTTTTTTTTCGAATCAAAAATGGTGTATTCTCGTCTTTCTATATATTTCGTATTCTAACATAAGAGCAATGTCCTGCACCTTAGAGAGCAAAGTTTGTTTAACTTTTCTGCTGTCAACACGACAATATTAAAAGAATTTTCAATAAGCAAATACATCAATTGAAGTAACTCTTTTAAAAATTGTGAAGCTGATGTTTGACTAGAAAAATATAGTTCAACCGAAAATGAAAAGAAAATTTTACAAAGATGAGGCTTAAAAAATAATATGTTTTATTTTTATTCGGATTTTTTTTCTGGTATAAGAAATGTTACACTTATTAAAAAAAAAACAATATTAGAACTAAAATATTAACAGCATTGATTTCGATATATTTCAGTTTAACCCATTTTTCCAAACAGTTTTTCTATATGGTACTGGATAACATAAAAGAATACATAAAATAATACTAATGAAGACATTTTCTGCGTAAAGAACAATTGTCAAAAAACATATTTCAGTATTCGAAAAATAGTTTGGAAAATATTTTCTTGTTTTTTAAGTTTTAAAAACATGTTACTGTAGAATTTTTTTAGTAAATTTTTTATATGAGAAAGTTTTCTTAAAGAAACTGATACTGATAGATTTTTAGTTTTATTTTCAACTGATAAAGGGAGAGTAAATAAAAACGTAATTAACATTCTTATTACTTTTTTATTGTAAATTTTTCACCATAATCATCTTCCCATAGCGTGAGTAAATATTTAAGTTACGACATCATATGCATTTTAATAACTATGGTCATGCTGTGTGAAATGTACAACTTGAGATTAAAACATGAATAGTTTAGTTTGGTCGGGAGCACAGTAGAAAATTTACCAAAAATATTTTAAACAATTTTAGACATAAATATGTAGAATATGTCACTAAATTATTTAATTCTCACTGAAAGAAGTAGTTAGTTGGGCTTAGTTATTATATTTATTTAGTAATATATGGTACTGCTTTTTTAATATTTAATACTCCCCAACTAACCACTTTTTTAGTGTTGAAGGTTTAATCTGACGTTTTTACTTGGAAAAGTTTTAATGCTTTATTGTTAATATCTAGAAGTTTCATTGTGATACAGTTAAAATCTTTTCATTTCACAGACTTTAAGATTTAACTTGAGTCTTTAAAGATTCGAGAACTCGATACTTTGTTTTCGTTTTCAGTATCAAATACTTTAAAATTGTCAATAAAATGTATTCTGTAAATAAAACTCGACTGGAAGAACTTTCAAGTTGAAAATAATTTAAACTTACTGCGCACTTGGATACAGAATAAAAAACTGTTTTATTCAGAACGCTTGAGGCTATGAAATACGATTGATTTTTAAAATTTAATTTTAACAAAAAAAAAATGAAACTGGGTAATGCATACAATTCTTTAGATGCGGATACAGAAAAATTATGAACAAATATGATATTTATCAAAAAATTATCTTGAGCAAAAACGGCAGCTTCAAGTTGCCTCAGGATGAAAAAAGGTGCAAAAACTAAAAAAGTATGTCAGTTCAAAGCTTTTCTTTAGAATGTCAAAATATTTAAAACAATGAAAACAAAAATTCTAAGTGGACTAAACGCGCTTGATTCAATTAACCAATCCTTTTGATTGATTCATTTTGTCAATTTAATCGAATATTTTTTTGAGTTATCCAAATGTTGATCAAAACTTTCTGTAAAATCGCCAACATTTTAATAACGAGAATCCTTATAATTTTTTATCTAAATAATATTATAAATACTATGGTTCTCATGTAATGGTGTGAACTCGCAAAACTGAGTGACGGTAACTCCTGCAGGGTAACGCTTCCTCTCCTCTACCTCTCCTTCGCTTCTCCCAATAACTGACTTTTTCAATCTCTCGCCCACTTTATCGTCCCATCTCTTCTTCCACTTTTCTCCCTCTCGCCTCTCTCTCTCTTTATCTCTCTCTCGATCTTTTTCTCTCCATCATTCGCTATCACACCCCCACTGAGACACTGACAGTATTAGATTAATTTATGTCAATGACTATTAAATAAATTCAAGGATTTCCACTTTCGTTTTGTTAGCTAAAAATATACTGTATCTAGTAGCTTATATAAATTTTAATAAATTCTGCGAACAAAAATATATACTATTTGAAATTAAGGCTGAATCATCAAAGAATTTCATATTTGATCCGAAGATTATCTAAGTGGAGAAGGAAATAGGAGTTATACTACTTGGTCCATCAACTGTTCTTTTGAAGGGTCTTAACTTGATGCTTTTAGCTCAAGTGTCTCAATCCCTCAAGGGGATTCCTCTTGTAAACTTTTTCTTTGTTAGAAGATAAGTTTGATCGATAAAATACTTTTATCAAAAATACTATCATCCACTAGTTTGTAGTTAATATTTACTATTTATAAAATGTGAAAAATATCGGTTTGTTACAATCTAGCGAAGAAAACCATTGTTGTGAAATTTTTTTAAACTCATTTTGAACAATGAAAATTTTCATT
Source organism: Druon quercuslanigerum (assembly GCA_010014905.2). NCBI lineage: Eukaryota > Metazoa > Arthropoda > Insecta > Hymenoptera > Cynipidae > Druon > Druon quercuslanigerum. The sequence continues at coordinate 7,431 of JAAAKG020167135.1, forward strand.
AGGCCTTCCATTTTTTGTGTTTCAAAAATTTTGAAACTTAAAACTGCATTGAATTCGGCTTACTTCTGAGGATCGGCGTTTTACAGTAAGACTCTATTCATTTGTGAAGTTTAGATTTTCAGTCCAAATGTATTCTAATGTATTCTAAGAAAATAGCTCGTGCGAGATTTAAATTAAAAAGTCCAAAGCACATCTATAATAAATCTAAAGCAAACACGTCTTTTGCCCGAAAGAAATTTGTTCCTATTTAAGAAAACTCTATTCTACAACTGCTGCAACCTTGTAGCTAATTCTTTTTTGTTAAGAAGAAAACGATTTAATTTTCTGTTTAGGGAACAAACGAATCTATTTAGATTTTCATTAGAATTGTAATTACTTTTAGGTGGCAGTTCTTGATTGCTAGATGGATCATTCAGAAACTTACTTCATCCTCGTAGCGCCAGTAACAAAGTTATAAAGTTTAATCGCTGAACTAAGAAGAGCAGAGGGCCATGCGCGAGGTGTTATTTATTTCGCAAAGTGTGCCATTTTTCATGATAACAAACCAACAACTTGTCACTCTGCACCAACAGTCGAGTAAACTTTCGATGAATCTTACATGCATTTTCCCAGATTCTCGCCAGGAAACGGACTTACTGTCTGTTGCGTCTACAACTCCAGTTGAAAACTCAAAACGATAGAGAAAAGATATTCCCTGAAAGTTCTGTATGAATTCTTTAATTTCTATTCTGGATATAATATAATTGATGAAAAAAATATTACTTTACAATTTTTAATAATTCTTCTTCTAATTTTTCATTCTACTTTTTTTACTGTGACCCTTTTGCCTTTAAACCTAAGGGAAACTCAACTAGATAGGTCACAAAAAATGTCTGAATGGTTTATATAATTGATAGTAAATTAGTAAGAATAGTAATTTATTACGTGAAAAGACTTAACTGTTTATTGATCTATTTTGATATAAAAATTTTCGATGAATGAATTCTTTAGTTTCTGCTAAAGATAAACAAAATTTTTTGATGATAGCCGCAAAAAATGAGCGTGATCTACGGCGTGCGGATTGAGGGTGACATCCCTTTTTTCGAGTGGCGTAAGTTGACATGCATATGACTCAATACATAACATTTGACCTCGTAGTAGAACAGTGGTGTTAGGGTATGTGGACCAACATTATATATCAGGTTTAAAATATAGACGCATGCGCAGTAGTAGAGCTTGATTGCACCGACTCGCAAAGAGAGATCACGCTCAATCCGCCTCAACCCGAACGTGCTTCACATTTTCCGCGAATCTACCAAAAAAAGTACAAAGCATGTTACGAAGGAAGAATGCCGAAATTTTTTACCAAATAGCTCAACTTTTAACTAAAAAGATTAATTGCAGGCGTCCGCATAAAAAGGGCCCTTATGACCGGTTCTAGTTTGGGCGATATTCGTGTTTCTCTATGTTAAGGTCAAAATTATTATTTTTGGGTTTCTGTGGAGGATGATATTGGGACCTATATTGATTTAATTTACACTTAACTGATATACAAATAGTAACCGAAGGAAGGTATACTTCATGTTCTACGAAAAAATGTAACATGTACGTTTATGTCACTCGCAAAGTTTAGATGTGTTACTCTCGAAAAACGGGTTTTCAAATATCCAACTTCAAAAATGCCTGGGTGAATCATTTTTCAACTTCCAGGGTTCAGTCTGGGTCTAAAGTTCCAAAAATTTCTCTATGCTACCATATGTAACTCCATACAGACCATAAGTGCCCTTTTCACGCGAACGGCATGCTCAAATCTCAAATATCTTAGTTTTCAAAAAATAATTTTTAATAAAAAAAAAAAAATAATTATTAGCAAGTCAAATTTTACTCAAAATTAAACATTCTCAAAAAAATAGTAGAAACTTCAACCAAAGTAATAAAGATTCAACGGCAAGAATAATTTTTAGCCCACATAGGTAAATTTTGAACAGATTACATGCATTTTTCTACCAAATAGTTGAATTTTCTGAATATAGAGGAAAAGTTTTCAACAAAAGATAGAATATTTCAATTTTTAGTTAAAAAAGATTCACCAAAAAACAGATTTCCGATAAATTAGTTCAATAAAAAAAATTGTTTAAAATGTTACAAAATTGTTGATTTTGTAATAAACAGCGACTTTTCAACATTTTACATGAATTTTCTGCTAAGGAGTTGAATTTCGAACTTACAAAGGATAAATTTTTAACAAAACAAAAAACAGTTAATTTCTCAGATAGAAAAAAATAATTAAAAAAAAAACAACAAATCTCTAAGAAAATAATGAGATTTTTAAAAGAATAGTGAGCAATTCCATTCCAAATCAGCAACTTGAAACCACAGAATCATTCGATGATTAAATGTTATATTTCAGTTGAAATAAACTTATAAAATAAATTTGAAATTATTTGAAATAGGCACGCATTTTTTCAACTGTATCACTTTTAATTAAATTGAGATATTCAGGTTCCTTTCAAACATTTGGAAGAACTAGTGGTTTTGTTTAAAATAAAATAAAAAAACTTTAACACTAAAAAATGCGATAGCTTTTCTGAAAATATTCAAAATCTTTCATATTTGATACAGGGTAATTATTTTCTGAACATACAAACATTTTTTGCTGAAATGAAACTATATTTCAACTCTAACTTTTCCATTCACGAATTCTAATTTTCCTATTCTTTTCCCTATCTTTTACTGTGAGTAAAATTAGTTGAATGTATCACTAAAATATCATAAACAGAACTGCGCTTTGCACCATCGACGGTGACTGCAAAACTTCTTATTTCTGTACATCAATAACAAACCACTGTAAATATGCAGGGTGGGCTATTTTAATCTATCCACCCCAAAGTATCCGGAAATAAGCCGTATACAAAAAAATTGTTTAAACAAAAGTTGCTCAGGAAAATAGGAAACATCTTTCTGGAAAATCGGTTTTGACCTTGAGATCAATTTTCAAAGTTATTTAAAGTTCACATTGATTTTTTTCAATGGGAACCCCTATTTCTGACATTATTTTCTGAAAGAGCGGGAAATTTTTTGTCCGAAATGATAGTTAAGAATCAATTTTCACGAGGTCAAATAAAGATTAAATCAAGGAAAAAATTAAAAAATCATGCAGAACATGATTTTTTTAATTTATTTTTTTAACACGTTTAAGCAACAAAGAGCTTGGGTGAATTTGGGACTATCGATCTTGATAATCTTGACCTTGAGGCTAACTTGGAAGGTCATTCGTAGATCAAAGTGTGGAGTTTGTTGATTTGGAGCTTGTGAGTTTGTGCGTTTGGTTTCGGGTGTATTAGTTCAAGAAAACAAACACTTTGACCTTCGAATGACCTTCCAAGCATGCCTGAAGGTCAAGATTGTAAAAGTCATTTGGCCGCCCCAGCTTTGCGTTGCCCAAACGTGTTAAAAGAATAAGACAAAAAATGTTGTTCTGTATGATTTTTGAAATTTGACTTTGATTCAACCTTTATTTGACCTCGGGAAAATTAACTCTAACTATCATTACGGACGCCAAATTTTCCCCTCTTTTAGAATCTAATGTCAAAAATAGAGGTATCAATTTAAAAAATCAATGTGACCTTCAAATAACCTTTAAAATTGATATTAAGGTCAAAACCGATTTTGCAGTAAGATAGCCCCCATTGTCCTCAGCATCATTTGTCTGAATAATTTATTTTTATACCGCTTATTTCTCTAAAAAATCGCTATACTAAATTAGTAAATCTTCGTAAATAAATGTCGTAAAAAAATTTTGAAAACGGCTTTGAAAACCAGTCGTTAAGACCCTTGTTTTTGATTGACTAAATATTTTTTTGCTTGTTTTTAAAAGTACTGGGCTTTGGACAATTTAAAAAAAAATTCAGTGCATTCCTTTTTGTTTAATCACTTGCAGTTTTAGGAATAATGAAGTTAGAAAATATAAAGAAGCAGATTTCGAAAGAGATTAAAAAATTCCATATGCAACTATTTTTTAAACAATTTTAACGTCACTTTGTTGTGAAGTTTTCACTGTATTAAGTCATCATTTAATTTTTTTATTATGAGGTATGAAATAAAAAAAAAATATTTTTTGTTGCAAAAATCTATTTAATGCAATCATGCATTTGGTCTCTAGTACCTGGAACTCGAGTAAACGATTCGAAAAGGTAAACAAACATTAGTTTAACTCAATCATTGGAATATCGCCCGTTCGACTCTAAAATTGGTGAAACGAAGTTGTGACTTTCTTTAATTATAACTACACGATAAGATGATATAAATTTCTTTTAAATAGCTGCATATGGAATTTTTTAAATCCTTTCGAAATCTGCTGTCCAATTTTTTTAAACTTTATTATTCAAAAAACTGCAAAAGTGATTGAACAAAAATGAATAAACGGAATTTTTTCCTAATTGTCCAAAGGCCCAGTACCTTTAAAAAACAAGTTTAAAAAATATTTAGTTAATCAAAAATAAAGCTCTTAACGACTTATTTCCAATGCCATTTTCAAAAAAAAATCGACAAGTATTTACGAAGATACGCGTGTTGGAAGTTGGAATGAAAAATGGATCACCTATCCAAAATTAATGACCGGTATTGTAGTTTCTTTCGAATTTGCTTTAAGTAAAGGAAGGATTTCCTCTTCAATTCTTCAGGAATATAAACAGTGTCCTGATGCAACAGGAATTCCAACTTAAGCTCTAAAAATATCAGAAGAAACAGCCGCTAAAGATTTCACTTTCGCTTTGTGAACTAAAGCGTACTTGAAGAAAAGAATGACAAGTTTTGACCATTTTTAAAGTAACTCTTGGCACATTGAATGCAAATATGCACAATTATTTTGAGGATATTCTAAGAGAAATGATTAAAAGTGTGAAGGAAGAAGCAAAGCTCAATTCAGATAAACTAGTTTTAGATGGCGATTTTGCAGAGAATTGGAAGAACAGAATCAAGGTACGTATACTGAACGACGGAAAAATTGCAATACTGTCACACAATTTGACCTTATTAGTGTTATTTTTTTCACAAAAATATACTTCTACAAGCACAAAATTTTGCAGCCAACTTTAAAAAATGAGATCAAAAGTTACACAGGTTGAAAAAATGTGTATTTTTTTAAATAACCTTTAAAATTCAAATGGCCATAACCACGCGAAGATGAAGTTTTTTTTATTAAAAAGGTAAAGAGCGTGTCGCCTTATTTCCTTTGGATAATGACTTTCATTTCACTGCCTGTTTGATTTGAAATAGATTAAAAATAAATTTTTATGTGAAGATTTAGCTATTTTATTTTTGCTTCAAAATATACTCTTTTTAAGTTGAAAATTTCACTATTTAGTAAAAAATCGATGTATACTGTTCAAAATTCATTTTTTTTAAATCCAGAAATTTTATATAAAACTAAACTATTTGGCTAAAAAAAGCTTTTTTTATGATAGGTCATGTTTTTAGTTAATAAGTTAATGAATTTGGTGTAAAATAAAATTTTTTTTTCTATTTAACAATTTTCTTGGAAAGTCGATTTTTTTTGTTAACAAATTTTTTTTATCCTAAAATTTAAATATTCAATTTTTTGTTTGAAATCCATCCTTTATAGGCTTAAATTTTAAGTTTTTGGTAGAAAATCCACACAAAAATTATTTTTTAACCAAATTGTTTAATTCTTTACCAAGTTATAGAATTTTTAAGACAAGAGGACGAATGTTTCACAAAGCAGTTAAATTTTCAATAATAAAGTTAATTTACAAAAAAAAGTTGAATTCTCAACTAAAACGATAAATCTAAAACATAAAAATGAATTTTTCGGAATATAGTTTTTCTTTAAACCAAATAGTCGTTTTTTCTACGAAAAAAAATCTCAATAAAACATATAATAGTCAATATTTCAACTAAAACATATTTTTGTTTCATGAAAGACGAATTTTCAATAAAACATATGAGTTTTCAACGGAAAAAGATCTATTTCCTATTAGAAATATCAATTTCTCACTAAAAATGGTGAAAATTAAATAATAAAAAAAAATAATTTTCATCAGAATAAGATTTAATCTTAATCAAGGAGATGAATTTTTATATAAAAGTATGAATAATAATTCAAGAAGTTTATTTTTTGAACAAGAAGATCAGTTTTCTATTAAATGGGAAAACTATCAATATAATACAAACTAAAGATTTTAATTTTCAGTATAAAAAAATAATTTTCAGGCGAACATGAAACAATTTTTAGAATAAATATTCTCATTCATTAACAAACAAATAAATCTGTAACCAAAAAAGTATTTGTAACCAAGTATTTGAATTTTCGACCAAAAAGCATTATTTTTTGACATAAGCGTTGCATTTTAAACGTAACAATTTAATTTCAAACCAAATGATACAATTGTTAACCAAATGCGATGAATTTGCAACCTAAATGTAATAGTAGACTTTTCCACAACAAAAAATTAACTTTCAGCTAAAAATACACCGAACTCTCGCTTTGAGTCCGGTTTCGGGGGTTGCCTTTGAATAACCTTGGACTGCATTCAAGTGAATCTTAACGTAGACATTCACGGCCGCCTGAAACATTTCCTGCCATTATTATTGCGCAATATGCTTGACTCAGTACTCGCGCACGGCGGGCAGCAGTTCTAGGAAGACCGAGAACGGGATGACTGAAAGCGAAGATTGGGTGTAGTTCAATTTTATTATTCGGTTCTATTAATTCAGTTCACTTTTAAACGAAGAAATAAGAAAGGGAGGGAACGCCCTCAATTTCCTTAGAGAATGGTATCACAGTTTATGGGTATTTCATAATATTTTAAATAAATCTCAGCACTTAATTTTGGAGGGGGGGGGGGCTCACTGAAAATGTATTTTTATCCATACATTTAGATATGATGGAATTTAATACCAAATATTGCTTACGCTGTGAAAGGAAAAAGTCGTCTTTTTGTTAAACTACCTAAATAAATGTCAATGATAGAAGCAAAAGATGAAATGGGAGTGTTGATGACATGGATTGGTGCATACTTAGGGAAACTGATCGCCGCGAGAGTTTTCCCCTCTCAGTCTTTCGTTGTGCTGCAAGTACTCAAGTACTTTGGATACCAGCACTACGTACAGTCGGACGCTCGTCTAGTGGAGTACTCATATGGCAGGAGGTATTATAACGGGCTAGCGAGGTGCCGTGTGACCTAAAATATGCCAAGTACATGGCCCTGTTATACCCAAGTGCTCACACCGTCCCGGTACACGCCCGCGCATAAACACCCACGACCTGTGTGTATTATTCTACGCCTTTCTTACTTTTTTCTAGTCGTATTTTGTCCCCTGTCTCCCTTATCTTTTATGTTTATTATCTTCTTTTCTCTCTTCGCGAAGGTTTTTTCTTCTAATTCTTTTAATTCCTACAAAGCATCTCTAGTCTAGAGAAAATAATCGTTTTATTGTTTACTGTACCAAAAAAAATATATTACAGAATCAAAGACAGTATTTTCTCATGCTAAAAATGTATCAGGTGTTATGCGCTAAAAAACTGACCATCCTACGAATTTATGCGACAATAAATCGAATTAATTTTAGCTTCAATAAAACTTTATGCAGAAACTGTTTCGAAATTTTTCTAAACTATAACAGAAATTGCAGCATCGGTAACTGCAGAAAACTCCAGTTACATTTTTCAGAAAATTCTGTTACAGTTTAGGAATTTTCAGTGACTGTAACTGAAAATTTCAAGAGGTTAAAAAAATTGTTTCTGTTCCTTAATTTTCATTTAAAACATGTAGTCCATACTTGTCCTGAAAATATAAGTAAAGTTAATATAAACGACTTATTATGTATCTATGTTATAGCAGGACATACACTCATTGTATCAAATATATGAATAATAAATAAATATATACTGCGAATTAATTTAAAAAATAATAAACCAAACAATATTTTCTTTATACATAACATGTTTAAAGAAATGTACTCACAACATTGATACAAAATGTTATTTTATTTGTTATACATAATATAAATATAATATTAATTTGTAGCAAAATAATTAAACCTTCGATCAAAGAAATGAACTTACAACTAAAATATAAATGTTGCACAAAAAATGATTTCTTAAAAAAGATGTTCAACCAAAATGTAAAAAAGTTGAATCCTTAGACAGGAGATTAACTTTGAAGCAACCAGTAACATTCTTATCCAAAAAAGACAAAACTTATACTAAAACAGATGAATTTATCAATAAAAAATAAAAATTAAAAAAAAACTAAATCGTCAACTTAAAACTATTTTATTTTGACTTTTTATCATTAAAATATAAGTTTGTAATAAAAAGTAAATGTTTTACGAAGATCATACTTAAATTTTCAACTTCAAACGATGATATTTTAACAAACAGTAGACTTGTTAATAAAAAGAGGTAACTTTTTTGAAAAACTGGTTGAATTTTAACACAAAAATTTGCATTTTTGTCCAAGAAAGATGCAATTTCTACTGAAATAGTTAAATTTTTAAATTTAAAAGATAAATAATAAAAAAATTGTGTAAATTTGGATCCAAAAGAGGTCTTGGTTTAACTTTGCAACATAAAAATATAAGTTTTATATGAGAAATATTTTTTTATGAGAATAGTTGAATTTTCTACGAAAAGTAGGCATTTTCCACGAAGCAGTTGAATTTTTAACAAACAAAATTTTTTTTCCACAAAGTTCTTTTATATAAAACCAAACCGTTGCATTTTTATATAAAAAAGATGCAATTTCTAGTAAAATAGATGAATTTTTGAAAATGAAAAGACAAATTTTTGAAAATTAGTTGAATTTTACACGAGAAAAGATTTTAATTTGACTTGTTAGCATTAAAATATGAGTTTTAAAAAATACGTGAATTTTCTATGAGACTAGTTGAATTTTCAACGCAAAAATTTTCAACAAAAAAGGATGTCTTTCCAACAAAAATGTTGAAGTTTTAAAAAATAATAAAATTTATAATCAAAAAGCTATTCTTGTTGCGGAAGAAACTGCAAGAAAAAAATAAAAATACAAGAAAAAATAATTACAAACAAGAAAATTAAACCATTGTTGTCGCAAGACCACATTTTTAATTTTCTCTAATTTCGCCCTGACTAATTTTGCATTTTCCCTGGCCATAATATTATTCAAAACCCAGAATCTTAATATTCTAACATTTTGACCTGTAATCTGGTATAACCAAAATAAAACAATTTTAAACTAAAATTGAAAAATGTCAAATTAATAACAAAATTCCTCGAACTCGCCGATTATTACTGATACTGAACGGCCACACTTCGTAATTTTTAGAAATCGCTTCTGAAGTTAAATAAAAATTATGTCAATTTGCGGTCTAAGATTCCCTTTTTAATCCCACAAAATATAAAACTATCAATATTTTAAGCGGGAATGAAAAAGAAGTCCGAGAAATCATTATCGGAAAGAAAAAAATAATAATAACATTATTCGTCACAGTTTTTATCCGGCATTGCTAGACGACATTAAAGTCCTCCTTCAAGAGAACATCATATTTTAAAAAAGCCTTGCAGATATGGTCCTTATTAGAAAAGAACTTCATAATTGTTTAAACAAAATTTCAACCCTAGAATAAATTAAGTTTCTTTGTGAGCGTATGTAGAATAATCCAATGCCTTAAATGTATCCTTCTATTCCCTTCTGCCTCATTCTGTCACATCAGCAAATGCATCTGTAATAGATTTGTCATGTTCTCCTGTTTATTTTATGGATATAAGCCAGACTATTGATTCCATACGCGGCATTTCCAGAATTGTTTATGGTTTCGCTATCAGATACAGTAAAATGGGGATGGAGATCATTTTTCCTTATTCAGTTCAAGTATTTATATTTTTATTAATAAATATTTATATTTTTATTAATAAATATTTTTATTTTTATAAATATTTATATTTCTTTATAATATTTAGTTCAAAGTTATGAGTAGGGTTTCTCTAAGTCATAATCTCTATCATATGCGCCCTCTTAGGTTTTTGAGAAAATCACTTCTGAATAATTGACTGAATACCTTGAATCTAGCAAACTGTATGGTACATACTAAATGAGATTTAAACAGGGCCACAACACCCAGACTGCTCTATTAAATATTAACAATGATATCAAGTATGTCATTGAATTGTGGGAGATTACTGTTTTGGTTCTCTTTGACTTCAGTAGGGCTTTCGACATGATGGATCATAGCATTCTTCTTAGACAGCTTAAGGAAATTGGATGCTCACATGGAAAAAGGTGAGATGTGGAAAATAAGTTATTCCTTATAACAGCTTAAAGTATAGCTGGAAAGAAACGAAGGAATTTAGGGAAAATCCCTGGATCATTCAACGTGAATATCCTGAAACTTATTTAATCATTTTTTCTATACCAAGAATAAAATATAGTAGATACACATAATAAGTGTAGATCAAAAAGATATTAGGAATATCTGTCCAAGGGAATTATCGGAATATCACCAGCGCATCGAGGAACCATCGATATAAAATGGTGACAGCTTGATCAAAAGCAATGAAAGTTGGGCTTTACTTTCGACATTTTAAGGAGATTTACACGCAAATGCCAATATCGACTAGAGTTGCTGTCTGCGTAATACCACGTTATTTATTTTTCCAGTATCTCTATTAAATTCTATTGTTACTCATTATTTTAAATATACTATCCTACCTCTCATATTTCTATTCTTCTTCACCCTATTTTATCATCTCCACCTCATTATTCTTCACAACACTTAGATTCTGCAGTGTCACGGTTTGTCTTGTTTATTTCTCATTTTAATAATTCTGCACTTTTCTCTCCACTGTATCATATAAAAATTGATAATAAAGTAAGAAAAACAGCAATTAAATAAAACTTAATTACACAAGATACGTTTAAACAACTATAGGATAGAAATTGACAGAGCAAGATAAGTTTCAACAAGCACATGATAAAAATTTATGGAGTGAGATAAGCTCAAGGAAAATAGGACAGAAACGATTGGAACCAAATAAGTTAATAATATAATAGGATAAAAATTGATAGTATCAGAGGGGTTTAAATTATGTTATAACAGAAAGGGAATCGAATTTAATACAAAAATAGGTTGATAATGAAATCCCTGGTGATAAAATTATATTTGTTTGGTGTTAATAGCTAGTAAAGCGTCCCTCATTTACTAAAGAAAAATATTTAATAATATTTACTTCAATCTGTTTAAGAAAGTAGAATTTTTAAAATATATAATATGATTATATAATTAATTAATTAAAGTAATGTTAATAAAGTTAAATTTTTCTTCTTTTTTATACTTTTTGAAGGTCCAAGAGTTGCATATAAACATTATAAAATCTCAAGAGATTTTACTTTTTCAGATATCTTCAGTTATTACGACAATTATGATAAATATTATACCTACAAATTTAATATTTAAATTCAGTATTCAGTTAATATAATTCTGAATAATGCGAAATTTAATCCGAAAATAATATTTTTTTTTAAACTAAGAAATTGGAACCAAAAGGGTCAGAGCTCCCTCGAGAATGATCTCGAATATTTAAATTGTTATCCATTAAACAAGAAGCTTAAATAAACATGTAAACTCTACACTAAAGTATCCACTGGACTGCTTTTAGTGTCCATAAAAACTTAACTTCTTTAGATAAGTACTTGTTTATTTGTGAAGAGGCGTCAGACACACTTAGATTATATGGATGCTGCCAACCTACTTATTTGTATTCAAAAGAAATCTGACACTTTTATAATTAAAGTATGGAACTGATGAAAAATCTTTAAAAATATTATTGATAATCAAATACTACTGTCAAGTACATGCACATTAGTAGGTATAAAAAATGTTAAATTAGGCAATATTAGTTTCTACCGGGTTATTCTTTGTTTAAAGGATAAGTTTTAATATTCAAAAAATAATTTTTTTAGTAATAAGTTTTCCTACCAAAGAATTATTTCTAACTTAAAGTATCTATAAAAAGTTATGCGGACAAAATAATATTTTGTAATGAAAGAAATCACTCGTTTAATAAGGATCTTTTTCCATTTTTTACTCAACATTATTATTAGTCAAACAATCACTGACATGTTGACTAAACAAATAATTTATTTAACAGTTGCAAATATTTTCAAACCTTTTCTTCACCCAACTAAAATTTTTTCAGATCACACTTCCTAGTGATAAGGTTACCACTTTAGAGATTTCCGTCCTCAATAAAGATTTTTAGAAAATTTAATCATCAAAAAAAGTGTACAGTATTTTTCACTGTAATTACTGTTTAAAACTTTTTACCTAGGAGGCTAGCTAATGTATAAGAAATTACTATAGTGTTTGAATGAAGGAAGGGAGCGCGCGCAAAAAAACAACAATTTTTTACGTCGAAAGTTAATTTTTTACTGACTTGAATAAGACCTTGGGTCAGACCATGTTTATTATATGTTTTTGGGTCGCTATAACTAAATCCGAGGTCCATAGAAACCCCAAAACGTCAGGGTTATGACATAACCTCAAAACATCTTATGAAAATTTTGTTTGAGTCCGTGGGTCAGAAGATGTTTACTATATATTTTTTGGGGTCGCTGAATCCGAATTCGTAGTCTTAAAGATTTCAGCACCTTAGGGTTTTGATTTCCATTCTATTCATTTAACTAGTCATTCATTCTAGTCGTTTGAATAGGGTTTATGGCCTAATGGTTCATTGACTCCAAAATTATATTGTAAAAATAGTGTGACCTTCAAACCCGCAAAAAGATTTTTTTTATGTGATTGTGTTTTTTTTTGTTGTAAATTTTGGTAGTTTTGGTTTACAAAAATAGATTTTTCCATTATGAGATGCCCTGACAGCCTAAACCATGTAACCCATTTTTCCGATCTTTATTTTTTGATCATTATGTTTCCAGTTTGGCACTTTTATGAAGAAAACGCAATTTTTAGTATTCAAGTACGCCTACAGCCTACATTATTCAACTGACAGATACAAAAATTTCAAGATAATTCATCATGTTGTTTTGCATGCGATTATGAAAAACCTGTTAACAAGCGCATTAATCAGTAAGTATTTCTAAGTCTTACTTCTTAATGTTTCTATTTTCGGAAATAAAAAAGTAAAAAATGGTATTACCTTTATACAATTTAACACTAATTGTATTCATTAAATATAAAGTGCAACCTCACAAAAAATATTTACGATGCAAAATATTTCGCTAAGTAAAAAGTGATCTTTACAATCCACATAGTTTCTAAAAACAAAATTTGTAATGTAACTCTAAAAGATATTACAATTTTTTATTGATTAAATTAAAAAATCTCAGAGACTTTCAGAATGTATTAAAAAGAAAAGAACATCAACTTGGCGGGGTTTTATCTTGTTTTTCAATAATAATAGTCTCGTGAGGATTTTATTTTTGTTGCATTTCAATATATACTCAAAGTCTTTTTTTTAAATTTAATCAATTAAACTAGTTAGATATTCATTACAACCGTTTCTTTAGCATAATTCTTTTCTTTACCAAAAATAACTTCAAGATCGAGAAAATTATTTCAAATTAGAGAAAAATTTTCTTTAGAACACAAAACAAAATGTTTGAAGAATTAAGTAGCTTTCATAGATTCAAAGAATATATTTTTTATATCAATGTTTTTTTCCAATATTGAAGGAACTTTTTACATTGCAGATAATTTTAATAGGATATAAGACTTGTAGATCTAATAAATTGCCCTAATTTGAAATAAATTGAATTACTAATCTTATAATTATTTCATACTATCGATCTCTGTACGAACTTCGTCCACAAAACGTCTTTTTGGTGAATTTAATTTGCAAGCCATCGATATCATCTAGACAATACAGGGTAGTTAAGTCGTTAAGCGATCAGTATGAGGTTACGAAAAGACAAAAACTATCTTCTGTAAAGAGGTGGGTGGATTCTATTCCCGTGTCACTGTCACTCCTTCATTGTATCTCTTTTTATAGAAGCTTCTTTGTATTCCGTCCCTTGCCCCCAATTCATCAGATGAATTCGAGCGAGACTCTTGGACTCTCGCGAAGACAAATTTCCTTTCGTGTGGAAAATACGCTTGATTTTTGTTGACTCCGTCTCTTATAAAGTAAACGTAAGGTAGACCTTTTCAAATATTGTGTCTCGTATCGTCTGTTTTCATGTCAGCGATTCCAACATTCTTTTCCATCAAAAATTACAAAAAATTATTAACTGAAATAATATGAATCTTCATTGAAAAATAAATCTAAAATAAGTTTAAATCATAAACTAGATAAAATTACTTTTCAAACCTCGCAAACATATTTAAATTCCACCAAAATTTTCTGGAATGCAATTACTTATATGAATGCCTATATTATTAATCGTTTCCGAAATAATTAAGATTTTCAAAATTTATGAACTTGATTATCCTTTTTTAATCAAATGCTGTCATCTGTTCAACCTTGTAATCTAGTTCTTTACTGTTAATTGTTTTGGTTTACAAAATTCACTCTGATATGTGTAACATATACAAACATCTATTATCTGTTCTTTAACAAAATCTGTTGTTTGCAGAAAAATTTCACTCTCTGGTTGATAGTTGGTCCTGTTTGTAGCTCCTATAAAATTTCTCTGCAGCTCTCTTCTTATTTACTTTTCATTTTCTCGAAACGATTAAACCTTTGTTTTCTCTTTTCTTTCCCTAAATAAAAAGTTCTTATAGATGGTCGAACTTAAAACATACCACATAATTTGAAAACAGATATTATCTCTGTTGTAAAAGAATCTTTCGTGAAAAATATTTATCTCTGAGGATGATAGTGCGTCTTCCGTGTAGCTTCTTTGGATTTTCGCTGCAGCTCTCTTTTCATTTCCTTTTCATTCTCTCAGAACGATTTTACTTTTTTTAAAATCTTTTTGTTGTTTTTCTGAATATAAATTTGGTATGGATAGTCGAGCTTAGAAAATACCACATGACATAAAAACATCTATTATCTCTGCTATAACAAAATCTGTTCGGGAAAATATTACACCCTGAGGATGATAATGGACTTTGCGTGCAGCTTCTTTGAATTTTCTTTACAGATCTTTTTTTATTGCCTGTACATTCTCTCGAAAGTATCACATTTTTTATCTGTTCTTGTTGTTCTTCTGAATAAAAAGTGCTTATACATATTTGAGCTTAGAGCAGACGACAAAACTTTAAAAATATATTATTTCTGCTAAATCAATGTCTGCTGTGGGACACATCCTATTCTGAATATGATAGGGTCCTTTGTTTGCAGCTTAGGTACGTTTTCTTTAGTACAGCTCTCTTTGAATGTCATTTCCATTCTCTTGAACGAATTTCACTTTTCATCCTTTTTTGTTTATTTTTTTGAACAAAAATGTCTTTCAGGTGAACGAGTTTCGACTAAAGTCCAATAATCATAAACTTCAACTCGAATTTATGGAATAATGAGGAAGAGTAGCGTATATAAGTTCATGTTTCGAATTGTCGCTAGCGCGCTACATACTGTCTGGTATCTTTGAGGACGTTACTTTGTTACCTCGTGGGACAAGAGCCCTGCATGCTTGCTAGCTAGGCCAGATGGCTGGCTAGAATGGATTACTGCGGTCTAGGATGAGCTGCAGATGCAGTAATCCGGTGATAATGGAGTAACGAGATTCCCTCGCACGTACGTTCCCAGAATATTTTAACTTTGCATTTTGCAAGCGTCTCTCTGTTCGAGCGGGGATATTCAAGTTAACTAAAACGGGTTGATCTATAAGGAACGACATCTTTCCCCACTTATTATTTTTTTCATTTATTATTTTCATACCTTTTCTTCTCCTTCTCGACTACTGTTAGAAAGTCTAGGCACATATTTTTCCCTACTTTATTATCGCCATATCGAGAACAGAAATATTAAATTTTTACTAATCCATTTTTACTGCAATTTTCTTCCAGAATGACTAAAAATTATCCTTATGACTTGGAAATTATAAGCTTGCAAAAGTTTAATATTTTTATCAAAGACGTGAAGGATATAATAATATTTTTCATCTTCTTGTCCTTTAATTTTCTTCTTCCTGTTACCTCTCCTTTTTAGTGAGTATCCATAAAAAAGATAGGTCGATAACCAAGAGAGAATAATAATGAGGAAAAAGTCAGGTGATCTTATGATAAGTCTACCATAGGTTTATGTTAAGATAAGACCCTAGTTAAAAAAGGAAGCATGGTAAAACTCGTTTCTTTTGACGCAGGAGATTTTATGATTTACACTATAAAATGTGCTTGAATAATTTAATAATAGCACGAACATTACATCGTTTTTGCATTATCTGGTGGAGTATCGTGGAATGTTGGGTAACCCAATTTAATCCAATTTGCCTCGAGTTACATTATGTCCTGTCGCATACTTCTCCGTCCTATTTCTATTCATATTATTAACTGCCGATATTAAAGTGCAATATATTCAACATTGCCAAAGTACAGTTCAAAATTCCTCATGCGATACTATGCGGTTTGGACAGCTACATTGGAATTTAGAAAATTTAGCAAGGTATTTTAGGAGAGAAATAGATTTATATGCACGAGACAAAATGTTTCACTTTTGCCTTGGTCTTATGTTATTCTCTCACCTCTTTGTTTTGCATCCCCACCTTCTTCCCCTCATCTAGATACGAACTAGGAACTTCTATCTCTCCCCTCTGCTCATACCAAATATATTCGCTTCTATCCTTATCCTCCCGAATCCCCTTTAATCCTACAGGTCTATCTATAATTTTCTTGTCACCTCAGACCCTTTTACATTACCCCTCATAATATTCTCAACCCTTCTCTATCCTTTGACTCGCACTGCTCTTGACCTCATCTTTTTTTAACCTCTCTATAACTTGTTCGTTACTTCTCCACTCACCACAATGTAATATAATCCTCCCCTCTTTCCCCATGTCCCACTCAAAACTTTGCTATAATTACCCCCTTCCATTGCCAGATTTTAAAATTACAAAATATTTTTTGTTTTATTCATTCCCAATCTAAAAAAGAGGCATTGGTAAGTATTGGTTATAATACTTTTTTGCGAAATAAGTACCAGATCCAACACTTACCAACACTTCGTTTTTATAAGGAGTTGTCAGTGCAATGCAAATTTAAATACCACTTCAGATTTCGGATGCAAGTATAAGCATAGTTCTAAAAAAATTAGACTTTGGCTAGAACCGGGCTGATTTATTTTCTATGATCTCGATAAAAGACTTAACTACAATAAAATCCGTGATTGATTGTGAACGCTATAAAATAAAATAATAATTTTTTAAGTTACTTTTTGTTAAAGAGTATGAATTATTACGTCCAATTCAATAATTAACTGAGGAAATTCAATTATTTGTAACGATAAAACAAAAAACACTCCACCTATAACTATTTCACAATTTAATTTTGAATTTCAATATCATCATTTAATCACAAGATTTGAGAATGGTTTTTACATTACAGATAATTCCCAGATAAATAATTCGTGAACAGAAATATCATATCAGATGGATTGAAAAGGGAATTTTGAATTATAAAAGGAGTCTTAGGTGAAAGGAAAGGGGATTTTGTATCGCAAAAGGAAATTAAGAATATAAAAATAAGGATTTTTGATTGTAAAAATAGTTTGAGGAAGTAGAAAAGGCAAGTTCGCCTGCAATTTTATAGTTTTTATTATTATTATTATTACTTTGTTTGATAATCGTTAAGAAAATCGAGGAATTAATGATTCAGTAAAACCGGTAAAATTGTGTGTCGTGAGGCATTACAATCATAAGGTGTTTTATGATTTGAATTATCAAATTGATTACTTGAGAATTAATGATATATTTTGTATTGACAAAACTTAACACTTAATTATAATTTATTTATAATTCATTAACTTCATTAGAATGACTTTATTTATTAATTAATAGAAAATTGTAGATATAAAGTTTCTCCATCACGAAAGTCAAAATTCTTGGAGGCTGATTGCTGACGCAGCAACACATCTTCGATTTAATCGTGAGCGGTACTTTTCTCATAAAAAATTCTTTTAAGTTAAAACGTACAGATCGGCCACATAATGAAAATAAGAAATATATAAAATAAAGTGAGAAAAAATCATTTTCAGATTTCTCAGAAATCTTAAGAAAAAGTTTTTTATTATTTTTAAATATTTTACAATTCTTACAAAACTTTAAAAAAATTTTTTCTAACTCTGCAAAAATGAAAAATATATTTAATTTTAAATTAGTCCATCCTGGGCTGTTTCTGCCAAAAGTTTTGGTATCAGTAGTCGGATTTTGTCGATATACATAAAAACTTCGTTTAAATTATTTGAAATAATTTAAAATTTTACATTAATTTTGAATCCTTTTGAATCCTTGAAATACCTGTACAACTTTCTCGAATTTGTGTAGGAATAATAAGTGTTCAATATTTATTTATATAACAAAATTTAACAATTTACTGTTCAAAATTTCACTTATTTTTAAAAAAATTTTAATATTTGTTTTCTAATTACTGATTTTAAATAAAGAAATATATATTACCGAATACTAAGAAATTTATGTTTTTGCTAAATAACAAATTTCAAATTCTCAAATTTTGGACTTAATAAATATCTACAATTTCATAAGTTTGAATATAATAATAAATTAATAATAATAAATTAATAAATCAATTATTAAAAATAAATTAAGGAACAATTTATCAATAATAGTGATAATGAATATATTATTTTAAAGTTATGTAAAAATTTTAAATAGTTTATAAAGTTTTAATCGACTGTTCACATTCCTTTCACTACTGAGACTTTCTATTTTAAACGGTTTAAGTTTTAGCAATAAAATCTGGAGATTCTCAAATTTCGAACTGATTCCAAATCGCCTTATAAGATAATTTTATATAATGTTGTACCACCTAAAATCTTTTTTTAATAAAAAAATGTCAATTGAAAACGCTTATAATTTAAAATTGTTTAAATATTAAAAAAGGCATTTTTTAAAGAATATATTTTTGAATTTCACATTATAAACTGAATAATATCATGGTTGAAACATATAACAATTCAAAGAATTATGTAAAAAAAAATTAAAATCAGATTTGAACTGATTTTTTTTCTATAAATTTGTAAAATTTCTATCTCCTGCAGCTAACCTGAGCTTATAGTAAATTTCATGAAAAAAACCGTCGACTTCTGACGTTCACTTCATGAGGCTTATCGTCCATGTTTGTGTGCTAAATGTTGTGATATCCACAGAAACTAACCATTATCATCTAGGCGGCTATCCTATGGTTTAACATTAAATAACTTAACCCTTAATATCAAGATGCTAAGTGTGAACATTCAGTTATCTCCTTAAGGTTTCTTCATCAGGGCAGCAGAGTAATTATAGATCCGAATTTGAGTGCTCTCCTTCGTCTGATGCGCGTCGCTTATCTCGAGTGCCACCAACTGTACACTCTATTTAGGAGCCTTCTGCACTTTAGTTTGCTTCGCCAGAATTCGATTGTCTTAAAAACATCTCAACTAGGCCGTTGGCACTAAAGGTCTATACATAAGATACCATGTACTTTAACTCGGTGCACTTTTCCTCGAAGAAGGTGTGAAGAACAAAAAAAACGAAAGGACAGCAAAAAACGTGAGCTATGAGCCTTAACTGAGACGCTTGCAAGTGGCAGTTACAAGCTCTCGCGAGTTTTACATACTGTATAAAGCAGCGAATACGAACGTAACCCTAGGCTGCTGAGTCGAGTGAAGAGGTAAGATAAAGAGAAGGAGTGTAGAAATAAAAAGAGGATGAGAGGGCGGAAGCTCAGTGATTCTAGGTAGCGAGAAACATAGCTTTGACAGAATGAGAATCGAGAATTGAATGTTATACACTCGAGTGGGGCTTAGTAGAACAGGTTAAGTTTAGTTTGCTTGACACTAACACCGATGCTTTGAGGAAGATCGCCTCCAGGGTAGGTCAAAGGCAAAAGACAGAAGGATACTGACGAGATCTGGAATGGCTCAGGTATGAGTCATTGGCGCCCAACGAAGCTACTCAAGGCAGCTTTAAGGTGTTTCTCTCCCGTCTTCTAAAGAAAGGAGCTGATCAGAAAAACTTCTAATTTCCAGACACGTAATTTTTCACAAAAACTTTTCATCAGAAAATCGAGGGAGTAAGGATCTAATTGAAGGACCTAATTTAAGAATCTAAGTAAAACAATACACCCAACAGTACGCGCTCTTTAAAACTCTATAGTCTTTCTTCTAAATATAATTTGACAGAAAAAACTATAAATTTTGTTGCATGTAGAATTTTCAGTTGTGAAATTTTACATGCGATTTAGCGAAACTTTATCCGATGATGCAATAAAAGCTGTCTCATTCTACTCCTTAGCAGAAATGGGAAAACGTCAATGTCAAGTGAATTCGAGCTATAGATTAGGCAATCAGATTCTAAACATTTTTTCGCTTTCTTAATTATTAATATAAACGTGGTAAGACTTAACGTTCGTTTACCAAGAAAAATAAAAATAGAAATCGAATTAATTTTGAGGTTGAAGCATTAACAAGATTTTTTATATGATAAACAAGTTGAATCTTTGATTAATTCCACACTAAAATTAGGTTTAAATATTAATTATTAATTTTAGATGTTAATTTTGTTTGTCTACTGGTCTATATCAATATTATTAAAATATTCATAAATCTT
>JAAAKG020167146.1:0-28126 GCA_010014905.2 Druon quercuslanigerum
TATTTGAAAATTTCACTTTTTGGTTGTGGAATTTCATGGGAAATTCTTCTCTTTTTTTTATGTAAATCATTCTCTTTGTTTCAAAATGTATGTTTTCAGTTTAAAATTCAATATTATGGTTAAGAATTCTAAAACTTGTTTAAAAGCCGTATTTTTTGGTTATAAATTAATCTTTTTGTTTAAAATTTTATGTTTTTAGTTAAAGATTCAAAATTTTGGCTGATAATTCTTAAATTTCAATAAAAATTCTTTCTTAAAATTAAATTTTTTTGCTGATGTTTCAAAATTTTAGTTAAAGTTTCATCTCTGATTGGAAATTTAACGGTTTTGTTGAAAATTCCTTTTTTTTTTCGTTAAAAAATTACTGTCATAACTGAAACTTTACTCATTCTATTTTGTTTCGAAAATCGTTCTTTTTTAAGTAAAAATTCAACTTTTTTTCAAAACTAAACTATTTTGTTAAAAATTAGTTTTTTTTCTTCTTGGAAATTATTCTGGTTTAATTAAAAATGCAACTTTTGGGTTAAGAGTTCTTGTATTTTGTTGGAAATTCGCCTTTTGTGGTACAAAATTATCTTTTTTATCAAAATTTAATATTTTTAATTTGATAATTTAACTGTTTTGTATAGAAATTCGTCAGTTTGTCTTGGAACTTAAATAATTTAGTAAAACAAAGGCATTTTAATCTTGCAATAAGTTTAACATATAATATTTTATAAACAGAATAAAACAGCATATCAAATACAAATTAAAAGTTTTCAGTCATCAATAATTTTTTTGAATAAAATGTTTAATTAATGAAACAAGGTAAGAATAAAAATGAATAGATAATAATTGTTTACCCTCGTAGTGAGAATGTGTTCGTTTAAGCTCAAGGAGCTTTAACAAAAGAGAATTCACAATCACAAAAATTTCATTTTTCGATGATGAATACTAAAATTTAATAAAAGTAGTTTTCATCAAATCTGTAGTAACGATAAGTTTCGAAAAAATAACTAGATTGGATTGAGCTTTGGAGAAAATTTTAAATCCTTATAAGGAAAATAACAAGTTAGTTAGCCCGCTCTTTTGGATGAAAATTGAAAATTGACACTTTTGTCGATAAAAAGAAAATTATCAGAGTTGTAGCATTTTAGAAATTTAAAAAAAAAACGAAAATGAAAACCTTAAGCTAAACTACGCGCGATATAAAAAAAAATCTGTTGAAAAATCGAAAATTCAAATTTTGATCGCACAAAAAAAAAGAAAATACGATTTTGCGGTCAAACTATGCAAGATACGAAAAAAAATAAATGGAGAAAATCTGTGCATCCAAAAAATAGTTACAAATTTGTTTGTAATCATTTTTTTAATAAGATGCGTAGTTTTTGTCATAATCGTGAAACATTACATCACAAAGAACCAAATTAAATTTTTGATCAAAAAGACACAAGCTAAAATAAAATGCATAATAACAATTTTTTTTAAATAAAGATCTGAAAATTTAATTTTCAGCTTCTTTTCTCACGATGCTCTTAGTGGGAATGTGTTCGTTAAAGTTGAAGGAGCTTTAACAAAAGAGAATTCACAATCAATAATAATTTCATTTTACGATGATTTGACCTTTAATTATAAAATTCCTATTCAAAAATGTGACGAAAGTTAAACGTATTTTTTTCTCTTTAAATAAGTCAATGCTCTCAAAATTTGCTATAAAATGAGCCCATGATGAAGCAAAATCTTGCATTTTTTTAATAGATAATGCAAAATAGGATATAGGTCAATGTTTTCTCAAATTTTCAATAACTTTCTTAATAATCAATATTTTAATGTGTTCTTGGGCTTATTTCAAATCTATTTTTCTACATTATCGTAAAACCTTACAGACGTGAATCTTCAAAAAAATCCTATTGCAGTGTTCAACGGTTTCACAAGGACAGAACAAATATGCATTATTACGGAAATCATTGAAAATTTTATAAAACATTGTAATTTACCCATTTTTTCCTATATCTACTTGAAAAATAAACAAATAGGTTTCATCTTGGGCTTATTTCATACAGAACTTTGTGAGCATTTAATCATTTAAAGAGAACTTTTTTCAGCTATGACATAATTAAAAGTAAGAAAACTTAATCATGAAAAAATAGTTGAGCCTAAACCTTTGATCGGAAGTGTACGTGATGAGAAATGAAGGAAATGAGCTTTAACAAAAGAGAATTCACAATCACTTAAAGACTTTAAACTTTCATTTTAAAAGGCCTCCGCAAAAATGTGGGAGAATTACGAGGAATGAGCGCGAGAACCAACAGTCGTGCTTTTACAACAAAAAATATTACTAAGAAGTTCGAAAGAAAATATAAGGAAAAATGAGCTATTTTTATTGATTTATAAATTGTAAAATGACCAGTCCGATATATTACAGGTTTAAGAATTCAGAAAATCAATTTACGAACCATTTAGTACTTTCAGGTACATTTCAAATTACGCGAAAACGCTTCAAAGAAGCGATTTAGGTTTATGGTCATCTGTAACCGAAAAACTAATCAAGACAATTAACTTTAATTTCACGTCATATAGGTTGTAAATCAGAAGTGAGGATTTATGACTCAACGGCGCAGCTGAAAACTTCAGTTCAATGAGAAATTTAAAATTAAGAGTGAGGAAATATTTTTTGCTCGATTAGGGTTTGGTTTTAGGTTCCGGTAGCTCATTAGGATCAGGTAATAATTTATCAGGTATACCTAGAAGGGGCAGTGGCCATTTTATCGCCGACACATGGTCGAATTACCCTCTCCACTCGGCTTCCCCTTACGTCCTACCAGTGAGCCGGAGCGCTCTGCCAAGCCTTGCCAGCGGGGGTTCTTTTGTCCTAATGAGGAATAAAATACCCGGAATTAAATTTTTTTAAATTTTGAACTCAGCAAGTTAAAAATATTATATTTGGAATCTACGCCCTTCAGCGATTCCAACGATATGTCGCTTGCAATCGAAATATGAAAATTAGAATAAGTTGACGCTGATTTTAGTTTATGTTTTGTCACTGGTTAGCATTATGGAATTTTCCGTAGTACAATAGTCTATGGATTTAAGACTTTCACAAAGCTTTATAAACATAATTTATAATATCGTCGTTTATTATTTAATTAAATATTAATTCAACAGTTGAATTGTTAACAGACGATTTTTCTACAAATCAACTGTTGCATTTTCAACTGTACTACGGAAAATTCCATAATGCCAAAACATAAACTGGAATCAGCGTTAACTCATTCTAATTTTCATATTTTGATTGCAAGCGACATATCGTTGGAATCGCTGAAGGGCGTAAATTCCAAATATAACATTTTTAATTATCTGAGTTCAAAATTTAAAAAAATTTAAGTTTCGTATTTTATTCCTTATCAGGACAAAAGACCCTCCCGCTGGCAAGGCTCGGCACAGTGCTCTGGCTCACTGAGCGGCGTAAGGGGAAGCCGAGTGGAGAGGGTAACTCGAACAGGTAGACGGCGATGAAATGGGAATCTACCACCTAGAAGTGGGGATGAAACTTCAAGAAGAAGAGGACACTGGGTTTTGTGACCAGATCCCTACCAGTTAATTATTTAATATTATGTTCTAAATTTAAGACCATGTAACCCTACCTGAGTTTGACTTGAAAATTCGAAAAATTAAATTAAGTGCAAAATTGAACCATTTTATTGAAATTTCGTTCTTTTTTTATAATAATTTATTTTTTTAACTGAAAATGTAACCATTCTGTTTTTGGTGAAAAATGTAACTTTTTTAGTTGGAGCCTTGTCTTTTTTGGTAGAAAATTAATCTTTTTCGTCAAAAGTCCAACCATTTGGTTTAAAATAATTTTCTTGGATGATGACGAATCACTTTGAATGAAAATTTAACCATTTCTTTAAAAATTCTTTCATTTTCTATAAAAAAACTGTAATGTTTCTAAATCTTTAGGGCTGAAAATTTAACTATTTTATTTTTGGTTGAGCATTTATGTTTTGGGTTGAAAATTCAGCTATGTTATATTAAAAATAATTTTTTTGGGTTAAAAACCCATCATTTTCGTTAAATATTCATTTCTTTGTTTTGAAATTTAACTAATTCGTTAAAAAATTGCCTTTTAAGATAAAAATTGATCTTTTTATTACACTTTTCGTTGAGAATTAATTTTTTTTACGAAAATTCATGACTTCTGGAAAATTTAACTATTTTATTGAAAATTACGTTTTTTCTAGCTTAAAAAAATAGCATAATTTTTAAACTAAACAGAAAAACTTTCAACAATATAGTTAAATTTTCAGCCAACATTTTTTTCAGCCAATAAATAAATAAAATCTTGTCCAAAATGATCAATTTTCAAGTCAAAAAGACAACTTTTCTGAAACGCACTTGAGTTTCCAAACCAAAAATATGAATTTTTTATTAAAAAAAATTAATTCTTAACCTAATAAATACGAGTTTTTAATCAAATAAATACAATCTTAAATAAAAAAGATACTCTTTTAAAATAAAGTAGAAGTTATATTTTTAGCTAAAGAAAGTAATTTTAAACTAGAAAAGCCAATTTTTAACAAATTATTTAAATTTTGAAAAAATTAATGAATTTTTATCTAAAATGATGAATCTTCAACCAAAAAGTTAACTAAAAAAAAAAATTTTAACAACAAAATAAAAATGAGTTTGCAACAAAACAGTTAAATTTTCATAGTACAAAATTAATTTTTAACTAAAAAGAGGATAGTTAAATTCACCATGAAAAAATAAATTTTGAACAAAACAGTTAAATTTTTAACTTAAAATATCCCCTTGTATTGTGCCCGGAAAATGCCCCAAAATTTTTTTTTTCAAATTTCTTTCCAGTAAATTGTTAAAAGGCGCTATTTTCGGAAAAAATGATCTATTGAAGAAAGTCAAACCAATATTATTTGTTTAACATATTTTGCAATTCTTTAAATATTTTTTGTTTGCTTAAACAGTTTTTCCCCTGTAAATCGTAAAAATTCATTATTTTCTGGAATTAATAACGCAGTCAATGCACATAGTGCAAAATATTCGAAAAATTTTAATTTTTTAATTAAATTTTAATTAATTTTTAATTTAATTATAATTTTTATTAAAATTAAAATAATTGTAAACTGTGTTTCACATAAAAATAACTGTAGGGACATTTTTTAAACAAAAAATTAAACTATTTTCAGTGGAAAAATTGATTAAACAAACAATTGTTGAAATAGTTGCCAAATATGCCAAACAAGAAATATTAGACTTGACATTTAAAAACTTCATCATGTATCCTGAAAAAACCCTTTCACAATTTCCAGGGAAAAATTGTTTAAACAAATGGAATTTATTAAAATTACTGCCAAATATTTTCCAAAAAAGTAATATTTACAGCGTTTGTTAATTGTTTCATTAATTCCAGCGAATAATAACTGTTTACGATTTATCGGTAAAAAATTGTTTAAACAAACGAAAATTGTTTAAATAGTTGCATAATATGTTAAACAAGAAATAATACTCTTGGCAATTATAAACTTTATTGTTCATCTCGAAAAAACCCTTTCACAATTTTATGGGGAAAAAATTGTTTAAATAAATGGAAATTGTTGCTAAATTTATTTTCACAAAATAATATTCCCAGAATTTCTTAATTGTGTCTTTAAATCCAGAAAATAATAACTTTTTACTGTAATGTATTATATATATATATATATATATATATTATTTAATTTAATATTAATAATATTATATATTACTTACCTTCAATATTGCAGTCCGTTTTTACTAAATTGCTAATCTTAAAACTTAAGATAATAAATAGTTCGAAATTAATCTCTCTGCATTAATGAAAATCATAAGTTTTGCGAAGAATTATAATTAATTATTTTATATTTTTAAATTAATTATAAATTGAACAGCAAATTGTATAATTGTAATTAAAAATTTCAATTCAAAGAAATGAAAAATATAAATATTTACAATGGATGAAATAAACTTTAATAAAAAAAACTTTTTGATCATTAAAGCATGAACAAAGTGGCTGGAATTAATTTTTTTTTATTGAAAATTATATTTTTAATGACCCTTCAAAGAAAAAAAAGATGCTCCTCTAATGAAAAAAAATGTTCTCGCTAAATTTTCTCAGAACCTGATAAAATTTTTTAATTAAATTTGTCAGTGTTCATTTCAGTACTGATGAATCTCAAAAAAAAAATTTTAATTAAATTTTTGGTTTTTGAAGACGTTTTCAAAACAGTCAACATGTGCTAAACCACATGTTACTATAAACGCACATTTTTTTAAGTAAAACAATTCAGGTAATATCATTAAATAAAATACAAAAAATAATAAAAAATTGGTTTTTAATGTCATCATTTTAATCTCTTCGACAGTTTTATATTTGGATCAAACCTCTCGACGTTATACGACTAACAATACATGTCAATAGTGGAGTTTTTTAAGGCAATGTAATACTTACTTGATTCCTACCATACCGACACTTAAAAAATTACGTTCGCGAAATAAGATATTGAATTGAAAATTTAAGACATCAAATAAAAGACACTAAGAAACTTTTTTATGGTCCTACATTTTTAAAATTGTAGACAAAATTTTATTTTTTTTGTAATTAGAAATATATAGGACCATAATATCGGTAAAATATTAATCGGGTAAGTATTACATGGCCTTAAGACAATTGTGCCAAAAATCATATAATTATAAATAACATTGATTTTTTAAAATGCTTTTTCGATGCAATTCTTTATTTTTATTGTTTCTTACCAATTTTTGCAAAATGTTTAAAATTTAATAAATAATGCTTCATGTTTGTGCTTATAAGATTCTCTTTATACAACTCTATTGTTTCTAATTTTGAAAAAAAAAAAAACATTCTACAGCTGAAATCGTTGAATCCCTTTTTTAAATGAAAATTCCTTTAAAACAAAAAGCTGTATTTTATTATTTAATAATTTTAAAAATTGTAAACAATACAGTTATCGAGACTGTTTTCCAGTAAAAATAGCCAGATTCAATAAAGTTGAACAGTTTTTTTTTAAATTGGTAAGAAGATAGAATAAGAAAAAAAAATATTTTTTAAATAATTATTTTTCGTTTGTTTGAAATTTTCTCTGAAAAAAATCATATTTTATCTTTCATAAGACTACCAGAGACCTGATTTTTGACAAAAAACTGCCTTAACTAAATAATAAAATGGATATTATAAAATGGTGATTCTGAATTTTTTGACTAGTTCCCTCAAGCTTCAACATGTATAAAATATAATCTAAAATTCGTTGCTTATAGATTTTCTCAATGTTTTTCTCTACATTTGATATATTTTTATCAACATTTTTTCTCCAAGATGTATACAATAATTTAAAAAATTTGTCGCTTATAGATTATCTTATTTTAAAAAATATATTTGATAAATTTGTTATCAATTTATTTCCTCATTTACAAAGTACCCACATCTAAAATAGAATTACGCGATTTAACCAGTGACAGAAATGTGACAAAAAAGTCTTTGATATCATTAGAAAGACGAGCCAAATTGAAGGAATTGAAAAATAAATTTAACTTTTATGTCTTCTACCGTTTCGTTTATCGTGGTAATTTTGAGCAGGCGAAAACTTAAAAAGACCAAAATTCGGAGTAAGGTATCATAAAGTTTTTTGAAAAGTTTCAGACCGAAATATTCAATAATTTAGGAACAGTAACGATTTTACTTTATGATCGCGCTTGAGTTTTCGAGTTTGCTATGGACTCTGGGCCTAGCGCTGCCGCACGCTCCGTGTCACGCGGCGCGGGCGCAAGACCCAGAGCCGAGAGTAAACTAGAAAGCAGTCAAAAACTAAAATCATTATTTCTTCTAACCCATTCAATATTTTCATCTGAAACTTTCTGAAAAACGTTATACCTTTCTCTGTATTTCTATCGCGAGATAGATCTTTATTTACTGGGTTTTGACTCTGTTATGAGTATATCACTGGGTGTATGAGTTCACTCGGTTAAAAGAATTCACTTCCTTAAAACTACAAAGTCTACAATAAAACTGAAATTGAAATCAAGATAGAAAGATTCCAAAATTTGAACAGACTCAACGCAAATTAATTCCAAGGACTTGCTTTTCTACCATCTAGATACTGAAAAATTATACCATTTCCAGGATACTCGGTGCTCCACTTCAATCCGGATAAATCCCTCTCGCTTCTGTGTGTCTTCATGTTGTCCAGCAAGAACTTGAACTGCTTGAATTTTTCTCTCTCTGATGGATCCGAATACTCATCAATCCACTTGAAAAATTTTTCTCCATGCCGGATAGCCTCTGCTGCAGACTTTGGAGCATCTTCTGGTTCAGAATGATGACCGAGTAGTTTAGCCATCCAGGGGGCTTCGTCAATCCTTTTTTTATTGATGCCACTCTTCCTGGGATTAGGGTGACAATGTGCGGAAATTAATCCCACTTGTTGGAAAAAAAGCTTCTCCTCCTCCAAGTAGTTTGTTGGTTGCTGAAGATCTTGCCTCAACTTCTTCAGAGGCGGAGCCTCATCTTCGCTGGAGTGAATCACTTCACGAGCTTCTAAAGACAATACTGGAGAGTGAGTCATGCTCTCTGGAGAAAAAGTTTTGACCATGTTTTGAATTTTCTCTACTGATTTGCACCATCCCCGAAGAGTAGATTCTGGAATTCCAATGTCTCTTGCGACTGATGATTTCCTTTCTCCATTTTTGACCCTCTCGATTGCCTGAATCTTCTCTGCTGGTGACTTTAAGGACCGTTTTGCTCTGCAGAATCTCGTTCTTCTCTCATTCACACTTTTTTTCATGTCTTCCAAAATTCTTTGGTAGAATTCCGTCTTCTTCGTTGACAAATCCTCCGTCTTCTTTATTGACAAATCCATGGCCGTGTCAAGAAGACACAAAGATCCTTCGCCAAGAGGACACTTACAGGTTTTTTTTCATTCAAGAAGTTCCGATTTGCAATTCCAAATTGCTATCATCAAGGTAGGGCACTACTGATTTATGTTCTGGAGACAATTTGAAAGAATTTGAATAAAGACAACTGAAGACAACTGAAGAATTGAATCAACTGAAGAGCGGACGTTGGCTCTTTTCTTCACCCACTTCACGATCAAGAGTGCGATTCGCAATAATGATCTCCGCTTTTCGATTGGTTCGCTGAACTCAACTCATGCCAGTTTTACGTAGAACTGACCCGCCCCCAGGACCCCTACCACTAAACAGAAAAAACAGAGAGTTGGTCTCACCTGACAGGCTCACTCATTTTTTTTTTGAGGGCACCTATCAGAGTGTCACGCGATCAATTCCTATAAACAAAATTACTTATAAACTAATAGTTTGAATCAATACTTGGTTAAGAAAATTTCGGGCCCTATAGGCAATATAGGCCATAATGAAGGGCGCTTACTCCTAACTCTATTTTATACTCTTAAACTTTAGAGAATTAAGTAAATCATTTCATTAAAACGCATAAACATTAGTTTTCAATAAATTTGTATTCATCGTAAAAATAAAAATAATGGATAAGAATGTCCCCCAGCAGTGGGCAGTGTACCAGAAAAAGCTGCAGAAATATTTTCAGCTTGTTCAATACAATTTTGTTTATTTTTCATGAAATTTCAATAAGGAAGTTTTATTTTTCACTCAAATCATTAAACTTTTATATAATTATTACCTTATTTTAAATCCCTGACCACGATATACTTAATAAATGCAATTTGGTGAACATTTTTTTAGAAATTAAACTTCTCTTGGGAAGGGAGTGAATTGACAAAAAAACGTACTATGCGTACGAACGAAAGTACACCCCCCCCCCCCTTCAAGTATAATTTCAATTCCTTCTCTCTGTAATCGCTTCTCCCTTTTGTGCGGTGGTTCGCAACTACTCCAAAGACTCTGCACATCTCCCCACTACTCCACCATTTAGCAAGCTCCATTACACGCATGCGCGTCCTCAGTGCATTAGTGTACTCCATGCCAAATGCACGTAAAGTTTCGCTTCTGCCGTGTGGTCCCACTGCCACGCTTTTTTTTTAATTCATTATTTTTAGTTGCAAATTCAACTAAATCAAAATATGTTTTAAATTTTTATGGAATTATTTTAAAAGATTATTAATACTTTAAATTTTCAGCAAAACATATGGTAAAAACTATTTTGATATTTCTGTAAAAATAATTTAGTACTGCTTTTTATATTATGAACTGACTAACTAACTATTTAGTTATTGATTTTTTTTTTCAAAAAACTAAATATAAACTTTTTTCAATTAAGTCACAAAATTGATTACTTACATTAAGGTTATGGAATTATATATTAGCTATTATTTCTATAATAAAATTTGTTTTTTATTTAATATATCTCTATATTAAAATATTTGTATTTTTTTTACTCATTAATTAAATATTAATAGATTTTGCTAAAACTTATATTTTCTAGAATTAGTTAAAAGCTTATAAATAATTAAAGTTAAACAAAAACAAGTTTAAATTTAAAAAATATTACAAATGAAAATTATTTAAATGTTTCAATGGAAATAATTTGTTGATGCTTTAAATTATTTGAATTTTCAATTTAAAAAATGGTTAAATTCTTTTTTTGTTTTAAAATAATTAAATATTTATTATGTAATTCTGTTAAAACTTTAATTTTCTGGAATCATTTCAAAAGAAATGAAGATATTCAGAAATTAAAATAAAAAATAAAATTCAAAATAATTTGATTTTTTAAATAAAAATAATTGCTTGACTATTTTTATGTTGTGAACTATTAAATTAATTTTTAGTTGAATAATTTTTATTAGTTATTATAATTAGTTTCACTTTGCACCAAGCATCAGTTAAATTTGCAAAAAAGAAGATTGATTTTTAACTAAAAAACACGAATTTACAACAGCCCCAAAATATGAATTTTCAACAAAAAATTCTTTTTTACCAAATATTGTTATTTGAAACTATACAACGATTGATTTTTGAAAAAATTGATTTTAATTTAAAAAATGCAACAAAATAGTTTTATTTTTCAATTAAAAATGAATTTTTATCTATCTAAAACAATTTGGTTGGAGAATATTAATATTTTTGTGACTAATTAACTATTAGGTTAAAAATTTTATTTCTGTGATCGAAAATTTTACCAGTTCGTTGAAAATTCGTTTTTGGAAAAATTCTTCAGAATTAAAAAACTTACTTGAAAAATCATGGTTTTGTTAAATATATAAATATAAATATAAATAATATATAATATATATATAATAATATAATATTTTTATAAATATATATATATTTAGAGAGAGGGAAAGTTAATTTCTCAGATTTCTTGAAAATGCATATTTTTCGGTTGCAAATTCAACTTTTGTCAAAAATTTCTCTTTTTTTGGAAAAGAAGTCTGTTGTTGCTAAGGATTCAAATTTTTGTTTTAATTTAACTGTTTTTGATTGATAATTAAAATATTTTTTGCAAAAATATCAACTATTAGTTTTTCTTTTTAAAATTAATTTTTTTATTTAAAATATATTAATTTGATTTAAAATTGATCTATTTTGTTTAAAATTCTTCTTTTGCTTGGATGTAAGTTAATTATTTTAAATGAAAATGTAATTCTTCCATTTTTATTCAAAATTTATCTTTTTGAGTAAGTCTTAGGTTCAAAAATAATTATTTCAATTTAAATAATTCCATTAAAATATTGAACATGGTAATTCTTTGTCTGATCTAAAAATACGACTTTTCATTGATAAAATTAAATTTTGCTCAAACCAAACACATTACCATCCGAGCATACCTATAAAAGATGGCAGCACTGCTACATTCCGAATTTTATTTAGTATATTTAATTACTTTTTTCTTTTATTAGTTAAATATAGATAAAAACCTAAAAATATTTTAACTTTAATCAACAATATTCCGCATTTTTTAAATTTCGTTCTTAAAACTTAAAAGGTTGGTTTCCCTATCGCATAATAATTCCTCAAGATGGCGCTAGTGTTCTAGCTAGTGCTGCCACGCGTTACCATGGCGATAACTTTCTTAGCAATTTTATTATGCGAATTCGATTTTTCTCGCGTCTCAATGAAAATAAATAAGAATTTTAGACCTATTTACCCGCGTTCCAACCCCCAAAAATCAAAACTATCAAAAAATTTCGAAAATCGGTGCGGATTTCTACATTTCGTTTCTGACCGGTTTCGCTTCTTCCTTTTTTAGATTTCTCATATAAAAGACGCTATCGGGAAAAATTATTCCAAAACTCTGTTTATTGAGTGAAAACAAAGACCAAAAGTGACCGAGGACCATTTATTGTTGAAGTAAAGTTGACAATTTTTTAGGTTAAATAACTGTCAACGGGGTCAAAGGCGGCAAGCTGGCGTTAATTTGAATTTCGAAAGAAAACATAATCAAAAAGTGTCGTGTTTTTTATACTTTAAATAAATTTTTACCGTAGAATTATGTCAGATGAGACAAAATCTTTTTCCGGTGAATATCGAGAAGGTTGTGAAAGTGAATTTGAAGGATTCGCCGGCTTTGAAGAAAAAATCGATCAGCAGTCGGTGGAAGAACAGGTGGATTCGGAAAGAGCTGAAATCACTGATGAGACCTTAAAAAGAATTCAGCGTGAACTTTGTTTGATAAAACTGTGTTGGCCGAAAATAGAAATCGATCAAGAATCTGAATATTTGAGACGCGCGCCGGAAAGTTATTCAAGAAATAGTGAGAAAGAGAAACTTTTGTTGTGGTATGCTGAAAATTTTCGACGACAGTATCATACGATTTATAAAAATCGAAAACCACTCTTGCTGGCTTGTGATAACGAATGCGGAATTCAGGTAAATTTTATTTCAATTATAACTAAAATTTCTAATGATTTTTTTATTTTTAAAAATTAGTTTTTATAGAATATTCAAAAATATTTCGAAAAGTAATCTAGAAGATCAAAAAAATGGTTTTAATTTTACAGAATTGGTTAAAACATTTAAAATAATTTCCGAAAATTCCTAAACAAAATTTAGAAAATTTTGCAACATTACAATAGAAAAATTCGTTTTGTTAATTTCAAGGGATTAACAAATTTTTTTAATGTGAATAAAAAAATAAGAAAATAGAAATTTGAATATATCTAACAAAATTTGAGAAGCATTTTAATAATATTGAAAGGTTTTAAATTAATAAAAAAATTTAAGAACCCTCGCAATGCACAAACTGACTATTTTGGAAAAATAATTTGAAGAGGTTATTTGAAAAGATTTAGAAAATTATTTACATTTTTTTTAATATACGGCATTTGTAAAAAAATGTAGAGCAATGCAAAATATTCAAAAAAATTTTAATGTTGTTTTAAATTATTTAAAGATAATATATTAAAAAATTTAATTATTTTTGTAATTGTTTCTAAACTTCTGAATATTTTTTTTAATGACATGCATTTTCCTTAAACATGTTTAAAAAGGCTGCAAAATGGTTAAAAAAGAACTTTTTTAACCATTTTTGATATATTTTTAATTATTCTCTCAAAACAATTTAAAAACACATTGTAAATTAATTAAATAAAAATTCTAGGCCTTAGGGATAACGGAAATATTTTTAAGATTATTTAAATTTTTTTAAGAATTCGAAGAGAAAAAGTCAACAATTTGTATTTTATGAAACTAATCAAAATCAACTCTTTCAATCGAAAATTAAATAGAAATTTGTTTGCCGAACTTTAAATTTCAATTTATAATTTGTGAATTTTCAAAAAATAAATTTTACCAATTTTTGAATGTTAACTCGCATTATGCAAAAATGTATTTCTTTAAATAATATTAAATAATTTAAAAAATTTGATTTATTTTTTCTAATATATAATTAATTCGATAGAAAAATATTTATTAGTTTAAAATCGCTAATAATTTTCTTATTTTTTTGAAAAATTAATTAAAATTTAAATAAATAAATTTTCTACCACAAAATTAATAATATGTCATATTAAATGTTGTCAAAAATATTTATGGACTCAAAACATTTAAATTTAAATTAGTATTTT
Source organism: Druon quercuslanigerum (assembly GCA_010014905.2). Taxonomy (NCBI): domain Eukaryota; kingdom Metazoa; phylum Arthropoda; class Insecta; order Hymenoptera; family Cynipidae; genus Druon; species Druon quercuslanigerum. The sequence continues at coordinate 14,031 of JAAAKG020167146.1, forward strand.
TTACATTAAAGTATGGGTTTTTAAATTATTGAGTTGGCGTTCATAAAATCAGCTGAGCCGCTAAGGTCAAGGCCATTGACGCGTCTGTGAATTGTACGTTATTCAAAAGAATTTCCTCGCTCCATTCATGCCTCCTTTTGCTTTCTATGATCGTGAAAGTCATTCCAATTCTTTTGAAAAATGTTTTATCTCGCATTAAAAAATGTCTACCGATAAATACAGAGCATAAACTATAGAGAAAAAAAAGGTTTTAATTGAAAAACATTGTTTTTTTTATCATAAAATTACAGCTTTTTAATATAAAACTTTTTTAATTATTTAGAGAATTCACACTTACCTTCAATTTTGCTGTTCCTTATCATTAACACTTTATTAATTAATTGTTAAAATTGAATATCAATCGATTGTGTATTGTGGAAATTAAGAATAAAAATTAAAAGAAAAAGCCAATTAGAGAGTGAAACTTAAAACTAAAGAGGAGATAACACAGGGATAAATAAATGTAAAACAGAGACACATACGTTTTAATTCTCAGTGTATTCTTTGATAAATACTTTCGACTTTCGCATCGTACAAAGGCGTTCTTTTTACAATGTGCTTGAAGTTTCAGGCCTTCAAATAAAGGACATTTTTCCTGACTTAAAAAAAAAGAAGGTTAATTGGTCCTAAAATCTGGCTTTATTTACAAAGAAATGAATACAGTCTTTCAGAAAACTTATAAATCTTACTTATATTTGTAACCCAAATATTTGAACTAAAAAAGTAGAAGTGAGAAAAATTATTTCCTTCATTTGAACGCCCGAAACGTCAGGTACATCTTTTAACATATAAAAAAAAGAGCATGTAAACAATAGCCTACAGTTTTCGGTACTTATTTAATCGTGCGAAGGTAGCAACAGGAATGTAATTCGAAATAAATGAGGTTACAAGGTCATTTTGCTGATCGATCCTTGCCCTTTTTTCCTATCTCATTCTTCTGAGAACGGATCCAGAAAAAAGGGCATCGCCTGCTCTGCACAGAAATTGCTCTAATATACTCAACTTTTTTTTCTTCTTCATCATCGACTATGATTTTCTAAATAATAAAAATAAACTTCCCTATACATTTATTCCTCGTACATGCCTTTTGAGACGCACTACGACAAACACGGATGCACTTTGCGTGCAAGTGCACAGTCACAGTCTTATTTACACGCGCTGTCTCATTTGACAGCACATTCTCCACTTTGGTTTTTTTGTATCTTCCTTTTCTTCATAAATATATTTCGCTGTCAGCAAGATACCTACCTCGCGAGCAGAAAATGCCCCATTCGGTCATTTGCAGCAAACACAAAGAAAACAAAATTGTTTCTGTACAAAAAGGAAAATAAATAGAAAAGAAGCAACAAAAAAAAAAACTGCCAATTTCTTAACTAATAGTGACTTGTTTTGATTCAATCTTAAAATGTAGATTTTAGATCAAGAATACAAGAGTATTTCCCGGAAATTCTGCTCGCGAGTCCTCTCACTCCATAGCGCGCATCAATATTTTTCTCTTATTTGGATCAAACCTCTCGGCACTACGACTAATAATATCAATAGTGTGAACTTTTCTAAAAACTCAGACATTTATATACACATACATAGATATCTAAAGGCGTTAACAATTTACAATCCGTGGCCGAGAATTCCAAGGGTCACCCTTCTCAATTTTAATACATTTAATAAATTTATTCTTAAAACTGGATTTGTTCGGAGACAAGGCGAATCTTACTACAGCGAAGGGGGAATCACGCGAGCTAACAGTGAGAGAAAAAGGACAAAACAGTCTTTGATATCGGACTATAGGCGAGCCGAATTAAAAGAGAAAACGAATTTTTCCTAAACAACTTTTTGTTCACCGAATGATAAAAGATTTACTTGGTTAAATAGTTCCGATTTAAGCTCACTTGTTTCAAAAGCAATTCGCTTTCTCCTTTTCTTTTTATAATCTCAAGTATTTATAAAACTCATTCTCTCCATAGAAATTCGTGTCCACGACAATCAGACGAAGTACTTTGCCGTACCCGGAGTTGTTTACGTGGCAGGGATGCACAAAATTCGTGAGTGACTATGTGACCTACGAGTCACTGGAGCGGCCACTTGTAATGGTAAGTAGTCCCGCGAATCATATTTTTTTCTTATCGATAAGGATAAATAGATTAATATCAGACAAGTGCGCAACGAAAAGAGGAAAACAATACGGCTCTAATCATCGCAACGATATGGCTTGTGGACTCTTGTTTCGGATAAAATCACACGACTTTTTATATTCGAAGTATAAGCTTAAAACCGGTCAGGTGAAGGACAAAGTGATCGATCAACAACGATTCCTGAAATTCGTGTACGAAGCGAGCACATCCGGAATGTCTTTCCAGTGAGAAAAAAAAAACAACTGAAGCCACTTCGTCTTCAGGCAAGATAAACAAAAAACAGACTAGTTCTCTTAAATCCTTCAAGGTTCTAAAATGTCGCTACTTCCGGAATTTCGACGATTTTAATCGGGTGGAAATCTCGGCATAAGTAATCTTTTTTAAACAATTTTTGTCTTTTTTTTTAAGAAAACCCAAACGAGTGGGTGAATGCATTCTCTCGGTATTCTCACACACACTCTCATATGCACTGTTGCCTCAGGAATAAACTAGTGAATAAATTGCAATAAGATAACGATAAATCTCTACTGCTTATTATATAATAATAATAATAAAACCTTAATTGTACACAACTTTATCGGTTTAAGAATTTGGTATATTCTCTTATTTACATCAAGAAAATCGTACGACCTATATTTTGATTCGGCCCAATAGTTAATTTTCTTATATTCCCTTTTATTCCGTCACGAGGTAACTAATTTTCATGTCGCGCCCAATCGATCCTCGATAGGTAGTTGCAATCTTTTAGATTTTTGGAAAAGCATCGATTCTCGAAGAAAAAACCTCGCTCAAATGATCAAAAATTGAGATCTGGATTTTCATAAGGTTTAAGGACTAGCTTTAGTCGCAAAACAAAAGAAAAATTATTTCTAACAAAAAAATAAGCGCCAAATCGTAAATTGGACTACTACATAATAAAGAATATGTACCAAATCGTAAGGCCAAGTTCACAACTTGATAGATAAAATTGTAAAAAAAGGCTCATTGATTGCAACAAATTCTAGAAGAGAAATCCAGGAAAATAATGAACTTTTGTAAATTGAAATTGAATGCAAACTACGACATTCGCCTAAAGAAAAAAGGAAGTGGAATTACCTACATTTAAATAAGCTTTTTTTTAATTTTATAAATCAGGTTGAAGAACTGCACCTTATAGATTCTACGACTGTGATTTTTATCTTGTTTATAAAGATATTCAAACCAATTAGGCATTTAGTTTACTAACACATTAGTTAGTAAATGAGTTATGAAAGTCTTAAGACATAAGTAAGTAGGTCAGTCGTACAATCTATTGTCACTGGACATCTTTAAGTTTAACCATAAATCAATTTTCAACTTTATTAACGAAATGGAAAAGAAAAGATTACCTAAAATTCAGATCTAGATAAAACGATTCCAAAATAATGAATGAAAATAAAATAAATGAATCATTTGAGCGGTTTGAGCGCGATTTAAATCTAAGGATTTCTTTATCTATACATTACTTAAAGATCACAGCAACTTGGGTCTACTTTCTGCTCTGCTTTGATCCCGGTGACGACCTCTTCTTTTTGCATGACTTGAGGTTGTCGAGCAGGAACTTGAATTGCATGAGTTGGAGCCTGGTCACTGATGGATCCGAGCACTTATCAAGCCACTTGAAAAACTTTTCTCCGTGCTCGATCGCCTCTTCGGCGGTTGACGGAATATCCTGGGCCTCCACCAATTCCTCGTTAAGACTCCGCTTGACGTTCTCATTATTATTATTGCAGAGAACACTGTCAAGCATAGCCCTAGTTTTGCTTGGCGACTTCCTCGTCGCAGAGGTTTGCACGACCGGTGTCGTTGGAACAGTAAATCCGCCCTGTTTGTACCATTGCCAAAACCAGGATCCATCTTGGCACAATTGGGCAGTCTGTTGGGCAGACTGTTGTTGACCCATTAGTTGTGTCTTTTGTTGGAGAAGCCACATCCAGAGAGCTTCGTCAACCTTTTTAGTATTGGTGACACCGTTCTTCTTGTCACTGACAAGTGGGGCAAGTGGCACTTGAAGATTTGGAGAAGCAGGAAGTGGAGTAGCAGGAGCCTCTGCTGCAGGTGGAAGACTCTTTCTTGCTGCAGACTTCGAGACAGCATCCATCTGCGTGGGAGCAATCGCAGATATGCTGTGCCTTTTGTTATTGACACTGGCGTTGATACCACTTTTCGTGTATTGAAGTCCGTTCTCCACCAAACCAACTGCGTTCACGTTAGGATGAGTTTGTGACATCGGCAGGTAGTTATTCGAATTCGCGGAAAGCATTCCCAGCTGTTGAAGAAAGAGGGAACTGTTTTCTGGCCTGTAACTCGACATGGCTAATAGGCCTTGGTAGTCGCTATACCTCTTGGTATCAATCTTCGCCTCGGTGCTCTCCGTATTCTCCACCATGGAGTGATTCACTGGTAATTGGAGATCTGGTTTCATTCGCTTTTGAGCCGGACCTTCATCCTCGCTCGAGTGATTCGCCCCAGCATTGTGAGAGTATGTCATATTGGCTCCAGATGATGATGCTGGTGAATGAGCCTCACTGTCGGGGGTCGAAGAGTTCCTTGCCATTCCTCGGATTTTGGGTTCCGATTTGCACCACCCCCGGAGAGTTGACTCGGGAACTCCAATGTCCCTCGCGACAGATGCTTTACTCTCTCCATCATGGACCCTGTCGATCGCCTCAATCTTCTCAGTTATCGACAAGGACCTGAGGGGTCGCTTTCCAGGCCTCGCTGATTCTCCCCTCATTGCTCTGTTTTCCTTCATACTTTCTCGAAGACGATCCTCCAAAATGCCGTCGTCGACGATGTTGTGCGAATCCAAGCCGCCGATCCTACGATCTGCGACTAGATTCGCTACTTTTGTCGTTGACAAATCCAGGTCTGTGGTTTGCAGAACACACGAAATAGAACTCTCACGAGGAGAACAAGTTTTTTCACTCACCAGGTTCCTATTTCACTAACACTGCGGTTACGGAAGAGTTAGGTGACCCGTAAAGGGGGAGGGGGTGGTAGTAGTTGTACGCGGTGGAATAGCACATGCGCTCACAGAGTAATAAAGAACTTTTTTATGAATGAAACAACTCGCCCCCACCACTTCTCTCTCGCGCTCACTCTTCTCTCCCCCTCGACACGGAGTAAAACCGTACAGCCAATCCGCAGTCCGCGCGGGAAACAATATTATTATATCGCACCACGAGGAACACTACCGGCCGGAAAATCCCAGCGCTATCTTCGTCCCTCAGACCACGAAAAACAACAGATCTGCTATTACGCGCCAACTTCGGTACACCACCAATTTGATCCGACTCAAGTTTGCACTCGCGATTTTCAATTCACAGTATCTTGGTAAATGATGAGAATGTCTCCCGATATCGAAACACTTGATTCTCACATTCGCGAGTCAATTTGAGATTGATTACAAATTCCGTTTTGCTGACTTGTAATGGTCGAGACTGAGAGAAACTTTGCAGAAGACAATGGAGATCGAACGGTCTTCTCACCTCGAAACGTAGCGCTGAACTGAAGCAGTGGACGACCGGCTCTTCACGTTCACGGACTTCGACGCCGCACTCAACCTTCCCCGCTTTTCCTCTCACCCTTGGTTCGCAGTACTCGTCCCCTTCTACTTGTCCTCCCCGCTTTTGGCTCACCTCACCCCTCTTTCTCAGGATCGCGGGTTTCAGCTGTAGCTCGTCTCGCTCTTCCGTCGAACTGGTCGCGCCCTCCCCCCTAACCCCGGCCCGCTTCATCGTCGCTTCATCGTTACCCCCCTCAACCCCCCTTTATCGCTGAACACTGACGCCGCTCACGTCCCGCGGCTTCCCAAACGATTGCAGAGGACCTCGAGAATATTTCCCGGAAAGTAATCGGGGGCTGTGAAACTATCGTGACGAGGACGATGGGACGAGCGCCCCGAGGAGAAACACGCGCGAAGGGCGACGCGTGTTTTTGGAGAGCGCGGGTTTTCGTGACGCAGCCTGGGGCTTTTCGGAGAATGAGAAGGGTTGCAAATGGATGAGGCAAGGATCGGGGAGAGATTCGAATCGATCGTTGCTTTTGGGAAATAATGAGACATGAGAAAATTGTTTTTGTTTTTTTTTCTTCAGACTTTAACTTCATTTCGTGGAATTAGGTTGGAATTAAATTTCAATTGGAAATTCAGCCTTAAGAGTATGTAAACAAATCGTAATTTTGTTATTTCATGACGAGTACTGAAAGCAGTTTGGCATTTAAAGAAACTAGAACACTGTGTCCGCTCTAATTATCCTTTTTTTACATTTTATAAACAAATCTGATATAATTTGAGAACCTTTAATACCATTTACAGAAGTTCCTTTAATTACAGCGAGAAAATTCTAGTAAATCCAGTATGAATTAATTTAAAGAATTCTAACAAATAGTCTTTAATTTACATACAGGTCTTTAAAATTAGGAGATTATTATTCTCATTAAGAAAATGTGATTTGACAATTTTTTATTATTCAAAAAAATAATTTCAAAAATTACATTTTTAAGGTCTTTCCGAATTAACTATTCATCAAGGTTGAATTAAATTAGACTATTTGAAATTGATTGGAATTTCCTTATAAGATTTAATTTACCACTTGTTTTGTTAATTTACTGAATAATAAAATTTCCTACCAAAAATTGCCGAATTTTTCTTCAAATAGAAAATTTAACTGTTTAAAAAGTCTTTTATTTTTTTGAAAATTAATCGTTTTGTTTAAAAATTCATTTGATTGGTTAAAACTTTGCTTTTTTCTATGAATTTTTTTTTAACTAAAAATTTAATTACTCCATTTTGTGTCGCAAAATTATTTTTTGTTGATAGAAATTATTATTTTCTTGGTTGAAACTTCATCTGTTTGGTTAAAAATGTAACAATTATTTTGAAAATTTATTTTTTTGTATGAAAATACAATTTTTTACGGAAAATTTTACTATTCTTGAAACTGATAATTTATATGTTTTAGAGGAAAATTCAACTATATATTTGGTTGAAAATTCAACTTTTTTGGTACTTTTTTTTTGTTGAAGAATTTGTTGAAAATCCATTTCTTTTGTTGCAAATTTAACCATCAATCGAACATTCCTTTATAAATTAAAATATTTGATGGAAAATTCATATATTTTGTTAAAAATAAATCCGGTATAAAAATTATCTTCTTGTTTAAAACTGTATCTCTATGGTCAAAAATTAATTTCTTTGGTTGAAATTTTATTTCTTTTTCTATTGAAAATTAATTTTCTTATATTTGAAAATGTTACTATTACACTTTTTGTCGAAAATTGATCCTTTTTTATAAAAATTGAATCTTCTTGATTGAAAATTCATCTCAATGATTGAAAATTTTAATATTTCGATCAAAAATTTTTTGGTTGAATTATAATTTCTTTACTGGAAAGTACTTTTGTTAGAAATTCGTCTTTTTGGTAGAAAAGTATTCTTGTTTTTTAAGACTTTATCCTTATGGTTAATTGCTCATTCCTTTGTTCAAAAATTAGGGTTTTTTTCGTCGTTAAAAATTTAGTTTTCTAGCTGAAAAATTAACTATTCTATTTTGAGTTGAAAATTGATCTCTTTTAGTTAATAAAAAAATTTTTTGTTGAAAAGGCATATTTTTAGTTAAAGAATTAATTTACTTCGTTAAAAATTCAACGATGCTGTTGAAAATTTGTTTTATTTCAGTCAAAAATTAATTGTTTAAACTGAAAATTTAATTTTGATGAAAAATTTTTTTTTTAGTGGACAATTTATTTATTTTCTTGAAAGCTCGTATTTTTAGTGTTGAAAATGCCATTATTTTGGTAAAGAAAATTCGTAAATGGGTTGCGAATTCAACTCTATTGTTGAAAATTCCTCTTTTTGGCTTGAAATTTGTCAAAAATTTGAGGATATAACTAATTTTTTGAAAATTGATATTTTTTGTTTAAGCCAAGTGAAGAATTAAATTTTTGAACCGAAGATTCATCGTTTTGGCACGAAATTTAACTATTTGGTTAAATTTCCCATTTCTTTGTTGAAAATTAATTGTGTCAATTAAGAATGTAATCTTGTCTGTCTTATTTTCAATTTTTTTGTGAAAATCTCAACTACATTTGGTGAAGCATTCATGTATTTTACGTATATCTTACGTAATTTGTGGATGTCCCCTTATAAAATTCTGTGTAAATCTTGTCACTAAAAATGATGAAAGCAAACTTAGAAACAAAAATTATTTGCATTAACTTTTTTATTTTTTGAATTTAATTAATTAGTGCATTAATTAAGTTAAGGAATTTCAAAATTGGAACTTTTTAGCAAGCTCATTAAACAAAGAATGAAAACCAAAAATACTTGTTTGCTCGAGCTTAGTCCAAACTATACAATTTTTAGAAATTTTTTAAAAATTTTTATTTAATAAACTATAGCACATAAATATCAAATGAACTTAATCAACAGGTAGCTTAATTTTCACGTTATTTCTAAACTAATTGTTGCAAATTGAGTCTAAAAGATCGCGATCTCAATTTCTCAATTCCGATTACCATAATGTAATTGTAGTAGTTTCTGAAGAAGGAATATAATTCTTTGCTTGCCCATTTCTCTATTTTTATTCAAATAAGAGCAGTGATGAATGATGTTCTTGAAACGTGAATTTGTCTCGCTCGCTAGTCGTTTAGGAGAGAGATATTATCGCTACTCGAACGGTACAATGGGGTGCTTACGATCCCGACTCGCATTACACAAAACTCATTAGACGCTTGAATCGCCTCATTCTTGATGAGCGACGAACTTGAAAGTTTACATAAGGAGCGTTCTCTAATTTGCTCGGATTTTAGGTAAACTTTGCTCTCCCTTTTATATGCTTCCACATAAAATTCATTGCACAGCGTAACTTTTATTCCCGTCAACAGTTAGGTCTCAATTAAAAAAAAAAACACTAAAAATCCATGGTAGGCTGATTCAAAACAAACTGAAAATTTATTCGGTGCGAATTCGCACCAGTGTGTCGTGTAAGGTTTAATATTATTGAGTTTATGTTCAGAAATTTTTTCTCAAAAATTGTCTTACTGGTTTTCACAGCTTATTTTTTTTTCATTAAAATCGGTTAAGCGGTTTTCGAGAAAAACTTCTTTTATTTCCCTTTCTCTTCATTACTTTCAACGTGAAAGTTCTGTGAAATTTTATGTCGCATTGACACCAAATTATGGCATTAATTTGGGTTAAAGATTTAATTTTAACTCTTCATTTTAACTTTTTTGTAACTATCTCAATGAGAATTTGTTCATTCTATATATGACAAACTTGCAAGTATTTTAAACTGCATCATTTAAATTGTTTAAAAAGTTATTATTATTTTTAAATTTTTAAGTCTCCGCGTGAATCTTTATAAGTTAATATTTGTTGGGATTAATAATACAGTAAACGAATGTTGAGGCTAATTTTAAATTGTTTAAACAATTTATTTTTGTTTTCATTTCAAATCATGATAAATTCTTAGTCATCTTTTGTGCTTAAAATATAAACTTTTGCAGTTTTTGTTGAGAATTCATTTTTTTGTTTGAAAATTGAACTTTTCGGTCAAAAGTTTAAATAATTTGTTAATTATTTTCGGGTAAAAAATCCGACTAGTTCGTATAACATTCGTCTTTGGCTGAAATTTTTGTTATTTCTTTTGATTGAAAAATTGTGCTTGGTTGAAAATTCAACTATTTTGTTTAATATTCGTATTTTTTATTTGAAAATTTATTTGTTTTTATAGAAATTTAACCTTTTTTGTTTTTGTAGAAATTTAATTTTACTTAGTTAAATATGCAATTTTGACGGAATTTTAGTTATAAATCAGATATTTTCGTAGCGATAAATCAGTAAAACTTACTAATTTATCAGTGAACCTAACTCATTTTTGTCGAATTCAACTTTTTTTGACATACAAAACAAATATTTTGTTGTTGAAATATCAACTACTACATTTTGATTGAGCATTCGTTTTATTTTGTTGGTTAAAAATTCAATTACTTAGCTAAAAGATGAACTACTGTGTACAAAATTCTTCTTTGTTGTTTTTTTTTGTCAAACGCGTTTTTGAAACTTTGGCCCAATGAATCGTTCCATTGTTTCATTAAACTTTCAATGTTCTATTCACTCACATGCCTAGAGCTAGTCACGTAACTCATTTCCATTTTTAAATAAAATATTTACCCAAAATCCTGCATCCGATTCTACTCTACTGACTACTCAGCACTTTGTCTACTCGTTCTTATATTTTAAAATATTGCACAAGCAATTAATCCCAGTCTGAAAATCAATTTTTCAACCTCGCGCTCTCTTAAAACCTTTTAACCGTAGAAAGCATTGCCCGACTTATTCGTCGCTTGAAAAAAAGACAAAAAAATCTCAAAAAAAAAAGTAACGTCCGCCGCCCAGTCGTCAACCTCATGCGCTCTTTACGAATGCATGAGCGCTCTCTCACTCTCTTTTTTCATTGGTGCGTTCTTCGTCTCGTCTCGCGACACGTCGCGGTTCGCAAGACACGCACTCGCCAAGCGAAGCGACGTTTTCTGAGATCGTCGTTCGTGCAAAGAGAAGCGAACAACAGCAAAGGCTCTCGTGTCCCTTATCGAGAGACTCAGCCGTAGGCCGTGCGGCGATTAACGAATTGAGTCGCGCGCAAAGGGGGCCGCGGGGAATTGGGGGGGCAAAAACTGGGGAAAGGGGGTTGAGCAGGGGGACGAATAGGGGGCAAGAGAGAGAAAGAGATAAGGTCATCGCGGACCGGAGAAGGATAGAGAGAAAGCGCGAGAGGCTTACGAGGAAACGGCGAAGGAGTGTGAGAGGAAGGGGGAGGAGGACGTCATGGGCGAGGTAGGCGATGGAAACGTGTGGTGCAGGGTACAGGAGGAAAAGGGGGCAAAATCGATCGACGCGTCCTGTATACTGCGAGACCCACACTTTGCGCCAAGGCAGGCCTATACACGCTCCTTGAACGAGCTGGTAACCCGTACAATTAATTTTCACCTGCTTCCCTCACGGTCTTTCGCGGAAGGATAACCGTCCGACGGACGGCTATATAACGTACCCGTATATGCGCGTACGTGTAACGGCTCTGGGGTTTATATCCATTATACAACAACACCGCCGTGAAAGATCGACGCCAACTCGGCGGCAGCAAAACGCGAGCTGCCCGCTCGTTACGATCTTTTTCCCCCGGAGCGATCTATACGCGGTAGAGAGTCTCGCGATGATCGCGATCGAAATCGCGATATTTCATCCGGCGCGAGGATCTGGTGCTTTTTTTTCTGGTTGCCTTTTTTTACAAGGAGTTGATTGCCGATAAAGAATATTCGACGCGGGTTGTTAGTTCGCGGCGATCGCGTCGCCACTGGTAGCGATTTGTGAAGGAGAGGGAAGAGGATTGAAAGTGGAGATCGATAGGTTAGATCGATAAGGGGGAGTATTTAATAATTCCAGTGGGAATCGATAGGGACCGGATGATGGAAGAGGGGATTGAGAGATTAGAAGATTAATGACGAGACGAGACAGTGGAGAAATAGCTTCTTGAACTCTTTAGGGGATGACAAGTGATTTTAGAGGGATATTTAGTTCGAATGAGCTTTAAAATTTAGGTGGAATGTATCTACTTTAGTTTAAACGAGCCCCACCCCCGTGGAAATCGAGCTATCTCCGCCTCTTTTACCCCCCTCTCTTTTTGTACATCACACTTTCAATTATCTGATTAATGGCTCCTCCCACTATAACCCCTCCCTATGTTTGCCCCGCCCCTTTTATGCCCAGTCTACTTTATATCCGCCCATTCTATAGCTTCTGGGCCTCTTGAGGGAATGACAACCGATATTTTATGGATATTTAGTTCGAGTCTGATTTAAAAATGAAGCCGAATGTACATGTTTTGCTTTAAATAAAGGTATTTTCCGTTGAAATAGAGCTAGCTCTGCCTCTTTTGCCCTCACAGTTTAATAGCCCCGCCTGTATTATCCCTTCTCTATAACTGATACGTTCCTTTTATCCCCCACTCTATCTTAACCCCGCCCATTCTATCTGGAAGCTACCTATTTCCCCCCTCCCACTCAAAAATTACCCTTTCCCCTTTTTCCATTCTTTCTCTTATATATAGGAGCTTAATTCATTAAAAAATCCAAAAAAATAATTCAAACTATTTTTCATAATTCTCACCCCTCCCAATCAAACCACTTCTTTACCCTGATAAATCAAAAAATTTCTAAAAATTGCGAAAAAATAGGACAATTTTTGATACCGGAAAATAATCAACGATTTAATTTTTGAATAGTATTTTTACATTTAACCCTCAAACGTCACACTTTAATACAGCATACGTAGACGGTACACTTATGCGAATTGCTTTTTTTGCAATGTTAATATTAAATATTTAACATATTGAATGGGTAATAAACATCTAGCATACATTACGCATATTTAAAAAATATATTTAATATAGTGTCACTGAAAATAGATTAGGTGCGAATTCGCACCAGTGTGCCGTTTCACGTTTAATATTATTGCTAAGTTTTAATTTTTTTATTCGGGACGTTAAAATTGGAATATATACAATTTTTAAATATTTCAAGCTTTGTAACGAGTTCCTCTTTCGTACTCATACATACTTATTTTTTCGTCTTTTTTTTTTAGAATTCTTGTAATTGTAAATAATTGCGAATTCTTGAATTTCAAATTTTAAATCAGAGCTGAGAAGAGAAATTTTAGCCTTAATAATTAATTTAATAATAACTACTGTTTATTATATATCGATAAATCCATTTTTTCCTAGAGAAAAAGATTTGTAAACAAATATATATATTTGAAGATTATTTATTTATTTTCAAAATAAGAAAGAGTATAGTTGGACGGTTAGAAAAAATTCAATTGTGAAAATTGCGGAATTCTATTTGCCAAGCGTGATTCCCCCCACGGGCCCCCCCCCCCCCCCAGTTTAGCGTAGTTTCTGGACGGGCCCTAAGGTGATGAATTTTTTTTTTTAATTTGGTACTGGGCAGGACGACTTAACCTCGTGGCACGCAGTGGAAATTAATCGCTCGGGCAAGACGGATTCGGGTCTGGCATTTTTAAACTACGCAATTCGCGAGGTCCAAGTCCGACTGGCCTCTACCTTCTACAATGTGTTTCTTCGCAGAGACCATTTATCGTTGCCGTCACTTTGTCGTGGAGCCTCACGATATCTGCTCTCAACACAAACACAAAAACACACTCACACTTACACAAATAAACACAGACACAAAGACAAGTTCCTTCACAGACGTGGAGTCACGTGTCAGAGTATGAAGAGAGCTGAGGATTTATGCCAGCACCTCAGAACCGCAATGCCGCAAAAAACAATTCTTTTAGGGTACACCTAGAGCCACTGTCTAAATTACTAAACGTAATAAATTTGAGGCCCGATTTCAGGTTCATTAACATAATTAACTTGAGTAAATGCGCTCATTGTAATATTAACATTTTTTTAGGTTACATCTGTTCACTGCTAATGAAAACAAGGTGACCCTCAAATGCCCCAGAATTATAAAAGACTCGAGAAAAAAATCCGGATCCGGGTTGTTATTGTTGTGTTCCTTCATCTTGTGCAGTAAGTTCACCGAAATTCGGTGAGCCTGGAAAGAATATTTTCGCCGATTCCAGGGAAATTTGAAAAGGCTCGCGTATTACTATGTACACTTCTTGCGTTATAATATTTTCGGAAAGATTATTCATATTTAATTTACCTCTGCTGTCTAGTGTCAGAAATGCACTGAGCAAAAATCCAAATTGGAAGTGCAACAAACCTGAAAAAATTTATTTAAAAAATATATTTAATATAGTGTCTTAAACTGATAATTTATTCGGTGCGAATCCGCACCAGTGTGCTATTCGAGGCTTAATGTTATTGAGTTTAGAAAACA
>JAAAKG020167167.1:0-28118 GCA_010014905.2 Druon quercuslanigerum
GCCATGACAACCTTATCATCTGCGAACGCTAACCCACGCACCCTTACTGTTTCCAGATCCACACCTTCTTCGTCGAATATTTTCAATAATATCAAACGGCTTTTGAGTCTTTAATCCACCATTTCGAATGATCTAATTCATGACAAAAAATTCGTAATCAGAGTCCAAAAGTAGTAAGTTTCAAACAGATCCGGTTAATTTATGTTTATTGCCATTATATTGGATCCACCATTTTGAATTCTGTAATTATGACTTCAGTCTCATTTTTATTGACCCCCCAAACTCTCTGAATAGCAAATTTTAAGAAAGTTAGTTAAATTGGTATATTTGAGGTCCTTCGTATTGGATCCGCTATTTTAAATATTGTAACTTGACTTGACTACATTTTTATATTTTAGGTCATCCATATTAGATCCGCTATTTTAAATATTGTGACTTGACTTCAAATTCATGTTCATGGATCCTAAAACTAATGAGCAGGTGTTTTTAAGCAATTAACATCTGTTTTACATTTTCAGACTGTCATATTAGATTCGCTATTTTGAATTTTGAAAATTTGTTTTTTAGTTACTTTAGTAATTTTGGCGTTCAATTACTGAAAATAAGTCACTCAAAAAAACAAAGTGCACTTAATGAAATACAACTAATTAATATTTTTTTTAATTATGTACATTTAATTGACAAAAATTTATCCATTTTGAAATTTAAAATTTTGTATATGAATTGCATGATTATTAATGATGAATGACACAATAAAGTACACCAATAAATATTTTCTGTAGTGTTACTGTTTCGAAATGATAAAAACACCACATTTGAAGTAAGCTTAAAGAATCGATGATCCTGAATTTTGGTGAGTGAATGATCGTTAGACAAAAATCTTCGCGAATTTTGATAAAGACTACATGGATATGTAATGTTTTTCGAGTCCAATGGCGTTTTAATAATTGTTTAGAGAATTTTTGTTTAGAGCTATTGAAGGAAATGCGCAGACAAATTTCATTATATAGTCCACCTTACTTAGTATGACCGTATCATACTATGACAATGCCCTCTCATTCGAGTATAATAAAGAAGAATATAGGATGATCCACTAATTTTTTTTACTTCTCGTTGAAAATTTGTATTACTGTAGCACCGTGCGACAGAATTACTGGAGAAACTTTTCGATTCTTGCACACACGCACACCGAGTATCGAAAAAATTTTGGAACTTTGAGCAATTCATGGTGAATTATTGTATTTTATCGGTAATTTGTGATAACTTGTGGCTAAGAGTTTATCCTATTAGTCAAAAAATCTGTCAACGGGGTTAACAGATCATTTAATCATTTCCAAAATTCACCTCTGAGGTCACTTTTCACTACCTGTGAACTAAAAAGTATTTAGAAACTTGTGAAAAGAGTTGAAATCATGTATATATTATGAAAAAATTGTATATATAAAATGAAATACTTACATCGCCACTGTTACTATTTGGTTGACCAGGGTAATTAGGGAATGCTGGAGTCGGTCTTGGACCTGGAGTAGGATAACCTCCGCCTCCTGGAGTTGGTCTTGTTCCTGGGGTAGGATATGTCGGCCTCGTTGAAGGTCTTGTTGGACCCGTTGGGAAAGTAGGTGATGGTCTCGATGGTCCTGTAGGAAAGCTCGGCCTTTGTGTGGGAAAGTTGGGCGTAGGTCGAGGTGTAAATGGGACTTTTGGTGTGTTGTAGTCATACCCACTCGTCGGCTCTGGTGGTAGATACGTATTCCTTCTAGTACCTGGTGGTAAATCGCAGACGACAGTGGCCACTGCCAAACAGAGAACTGTCATCTAAGGAAAGATTAAACAAAATTACAGGATTCTGTCAAAAAAAATGAAATCTACCCGAAAGGGCTCTCTACTTCATATCAAATGAAATTAACAAGATTTTGTTCTAGACTTACTGCACAAAGAAAATAGCAAGTTGAAAATTTGAATTTTTAATACATTTTCATATTTCCATTGACTGAATGCAATTTTAAGAAATGTTTTTCCAGAAGACTACAAGGTATAAAAACACTTTTTTATAGAGGTTTAGCATTTTT
Organism: Druon quercuslanigerum; assembly: GCA_010014905.2. Taxonomy (NCBI): domain Eukaryota; kingdom Metazoa; phylum Arthropoda; class Insecta; order Hymenoptera; family Cynipidae; genus Druon; species Druon quercuslanigerum. The sequence continues at coordinate 2,070 of JAAAKG020167167.1, forward strand.
ACATTCTCATCATTTATGATTGAAAAAGTATTAGAATTGTCGGAAATTTAACACCAAATTTTTTCAACGGATCTCCACATTTCGAGACTCCCTGATTCCGAAAATCAATTTTTTACTATGGCGTCTGTCTGTCTATCCGTTCGTTAGTAAACACGATAACTCTCGAAAAAATGAACGGATCAAGTCGATCTTTGGCACATTTTTTTTAGGTCCTGAAAGATAGGACGCGTTCGTGAACCAGCCATTTTCGATAAAATTCAAAAAGTGAGTGCATATTGAAAAATTTTAAAACTACTTTGTTCTGCATTTAAAAATTCTATGTACGGGTATTTATGGCATAAGAAAAGAAGAACAAATTATCCTGATGAATTTTTCCGATAAAAAGAATATTCTCCGAGTTATACCATTTTCAAAGTTTTTTAAACCAATCGAAAATAAAAATGTTAAGCCAAAAAACGCACGATATGGAAAGAAAGTGAAGAAAAGAAAACCATTGCTTTTTTTTAGCCCTAAAAGATTATAACAACTTTTTGAATTTTATTGAAAAATAGAAAGTTCAAATTTTGATTGCACAAAAAAAATGAAAAATCAAAAATTCAATTTTTTGGTAAAACTATGCAGAATACGAAAAAAGATGAATCACCAAAAACTGTGATACCAACAAAGATCTACAAATTTATTATTAAGCTTTTCTTGATAGGATGAGTACTATTTGTTTTATTCGTGAAAAATAACATTGAAAAAAAAATTGTGGAAAACGACAGAAGTTAAGAAAAAAAAATGATTGAACAAAAATTGTTTACCCGAAAAAGAGCTACAAATTTGTTATGCATCACTTTTTGATAGGAGACATAGATTTGGTTTTATTCATAAAAAGGGGCATTAAAAAGAAAAATGAAAAATTTGTGGAGAAACTACAAAAGGTACGAAAACAAATTAATAGAATAAGTTATTCGCCCAAAAAAGAGATAAAAATTTGTTATCATTTATTGCATACTACTAAAAGAAGTCTCAAAGGGATATTATAGCTTTTGAAAAAACCTACAAAATGTCTTTAAACCATTTCCAAACAGGATTAGTAATTTTGTTTTTATTTATCGTGAGCAATATGCAAAAAATGGAAAATCCCAATATTACGCGAAAAGACTCTAGATAGGTAAAAAATCTAAAAGAAGATATTTTTCTTTATCCATAAAAAATAATATGAAAACAAAATTCCTGTTCTTAGCATAACAACGCGAAAGAGAGAAAAATGTCTGAAAAAGGGTTGCAGTTTTTTTATTTATTTTAAAGAATTTTTTTAAAGAATTTATTTCTAAAAAATTTTTATAAAGAGAAGGTCTAGGTACTTCTATATTTAAAATCTTCTGTAATTTATATACTCGGCTAAATAGTCAATCAGTGTTTTGATGAGTATATTTATTCACTGCCAAATTGTATCATTTTTATCCTGATCATACTTTATCATCGTCATTTTTTAATGTGATTGAAAATTCCATTATTGTAAACAATGTTGATACACTAATTCGAGATTATACATATGTTATAATATGGTATTGTCACTTTCACGTGAATCCACATATCGTGACCTTGTAAGTAATCTATAACAGGTAAAAAGTAAACGGTATAATCATAAATGGTAATTATATCAGCTAAAAGTCATGTAATAATAAAAGATCTATTTTAAAATTATAAAATTAAATGATTTTTGAGACGAAAAATGATTATATAAAAACAAAAAGAAAGAAAAAATGACTCCGTATTAAATACTACAAAAAGAATACATTCCTTAAATAAAGGGTGTCTACAATAGCTATTTATACATATTGTCTTATAACTAGAGATAAATATTATGTTCAAAAATTTTAAAAAATTATAAATAAATCCTACTATTTTCTAATAAATCGTAAAAGCAACACAGAAAAATCTTACTATTGTTACAATTTATGTTAGGTGTATTTTTTGGCTTGGAATAAAAACATGATATTTAATGGGATAGATAAAATAATGTGTAGCAAGCTGACAGAAATTTACTAATTTAATACGAGTTTGAGTAAATCTCAATAAATGGTTATCGAAATTACGTTTTACTGTACATCAATTTACCTAAAAGTAATTTCGAACATCTACTTCTAATGCCATTTTCAATGTTTTAATCCTTAGTTCTAAAGTAATTGTTCAATCTGTTAAGAATTACGGTCTATAGAATTTTTGAACTAAAAACTGTTATTTTTTCTTATGAGTGACATATTCATTGCAAATAATTTTTGTTCAAACAATGATAAAATTAAGGCGATGCAATTAAATGAATCACAATATATAACTTATACGATACTTTAAATTATTTTTAACTTTGAATGATTAAAATCTAAAATTATTAACTTTCCAGTAAAGACTCTTCATTGAATTTATTTTATATTCTATGGCTATTATCAACTATAAAATCTATCGCCAGCTCTTAAGTTTTTATTAAGCACTAAATTTTATAACTTCATATGTAAGAAATCAAAGCATTCTTTATAATTTTGTTTTAGATGCCATAAGTGTCTATATAATTATATTTGAAAAGGTTAAGATAATTTAACATTTTTTGATGTGAGAAATAGTTTCAGAAACTTTAATTATCCTATAAAAGATCTAAATTAATGAAGAGCTTATCATAAAGTTTCAGATGGAATATCTGCTCAATTTGCACATTAAATATCAAATATTGTCGTAAATATAGAAGTTATCAAAAAATAATATGTGGTGTGAGGAACTTTCCAATGAGTGCATGCAAGAAGAAAAGTGTTCTACATTACAGCGCACTTTGCGAACTGACTTGCAACATTAGATCTTTGAATTATCGGAAAGATTAGCAGAAACATGTCACTAATTGCTGAATCAGTAGGATCAAGGGGGAGATAGACACTAATGTGATGTTGGATTACAAAGTAGCATTTCCTAGGCTTCTTCACTGTTAAATGCTAGCTTTACAAGAATCGGTATGTACTATAAACCTATATGTATTACTCAATAACCTCAAGAAACTGGTAATCTGATATGTCAGAGAAATCTATAAAGTATAAACTCGATAACTTTTAAATGAAGAATAGCTAAACTTTGATTATGCTAGAATTAACATATTTGATAAGAATTAATAATTATATTATCGACAATTAGAAATGACGCTACATGCGCTAATATTGTGCACTAATCAATGAACTTGTCGCTACGTGAGTGTAATATTTATTATTTTGAAAACCCAAATTTTGTGTACTGAAAATTTCTGTACTTCCTATGGAACAGGACTTTGTCTTTTTATAGAAAAAAAGTATATTTCAGGATCCTATTTATTATGTTTGAGCCTTATATGTCCCTATACTATGAACATCAAATTACTTTTGATATTAAACTACATCATTTGAGAATAATTTTTCAGAGCTTAATCTAAAGTTTCTGTTCTCTTAAATTGCATAAATTGTAAGTTATGGATGTTATGGGTGTATTGACATGTTTCAAATGACTTAATATTGAGCATGATTTCTAAAATTGACAATAAAAATCCATTCACTATTGCAACAAATTTATGACATTTTCATCAGGATATATTTTTTGTCACCGCCATATATTTTCAAGTGCCATATTTCTCAAGGCAGTTATTTGTCTCATGTGAGAGACAAAAGTCGTAATCATTTCATTTAATTTGAATGTACAAACACTAATTCTATACCTTTAAAGGTTCTTAAAAATTATATTTGTCACGTTTCTTTTAAATATTATTACGAAAATTTGTTAGTTAAAACAATGAGTAACTAAATATAAAATGTACATATTATTTCTCAATCAAATAATTTTCATAAAAAATAACAAATATCATTGTAAAGAATCTTTTAAGGAATAGAATGAACTGTTGTAAATTCCAATTAAATGGTAATTAAAACTTTAGCTTAAAGTGGAACAAAAAACATAAATATGCAAGTAACTAAATTTAAATAAAAAGTCTATATAAGTGGTTGACGAAGGGTAAATAACTTCTGCAACTGGTCTACATGTATTATTACATAATAACAATGGAGGTTCAATCAATTAATGATTTAATAAATTGCAGTATATTTGTTTAATTATTTTAAATATTTATCAAGAAAAATATTCTAACATCTAAGATTAATTTGAACTTTATTCAGTATTTATGCATACATTATTATATTTTGAAAGATTGCTTTATTTAAAAATATAGTTGCAGCTCCCTTTGAGCCAAAACTCGGTAGAAAATAATATTCCTCAGTTCTTGCATATACTCACTTTGGAATCCTATACTTTCAAAGGATAATATAAAATTGCCCAATATAGACGTTTTGAATTTGATATATATTATTTAATGCTTTTATGTTTGAAACAAAAATTGATTTGTTCGGTTTCGAGGAATAATTATTTTGCAGTTTTCTTTCTAGGATTGCTTTTTTTTGAAAATTAGTTTATTATTCATAAAATATTTTAAAAAGTTACGTGGACTATTTTCAATAGTACGGCAGTGTTGCTTTATAGAAGAGGCTATATTGTTAATATTTTTACGTTATAATAGGAAAATTAACTCTTCACAAATTTTTTCATTCTGAATCTTATACATAATTTGCCATTTAGATTATCGATTTTAAATGTTTTCTACTTTTAAAGCTGCCAATCATGTAATCTTATATTATAATACTGTTTTCATAAATTGGTTACTAATTTCTATTCGTGCAAAAATTTTAGTGCAGGTAGCCACGGCCTTTAACTTACAAAATTCAATATTTACATTTTGTAAATTTATAATATCATACTTCTTTTAGAATCAACACCAATTTGTATTTATAGATCTTAATAATTCAATTAAAGACTGCACAATACTCCGTTGCTTTAGTTATATTTATTTGTCCCGAGAGAGTTCTCTGCATTCTGTAAGTAGAGAAAAAAATTTTATGTTAAGAAGACCAGTTTTTAACGAAAAACAAGCTGTAATAATTATCCAAAATTTCTTTTTCATGTAATTGTGATTAGCTTGATTTTCTTCAGAAAATGCAAATCTGACGTCGAGTTTTTTATTATTCCGTGCAAGACGAACTCGTTACAATATTGAGTGATAGGCCGATTGAACTCTCCACAAAAAGTGAACCTCTCATTACGTTTTTTACATCTGAATATGTATTTATAGCATTATGTACGAGTCATAAAAATGACATTTAGCATTTCTACCGTAATTTGTATAAGCAGTCTTTAGACCTTTAAGAGTAAATTATGTGCTACTGTCTTGCAATCAGTATAGAACTTGAATTACTTAAATTACATAAAAAAAGGTTACTGTCAAATGTTAAAAAATAGTTCGTGCAGCATTTCAGACATAAAAATTTATTTGAACAAACTTTAGATTGGCGCAAGCGACAAAGTACGAGTCTGGATTGAACATGTAGGATGTATTCGATCGCTAATAACAAGATTGTCCTTTTCAGAAGTAGGAATGCCAAATGCACTTTGCGATTCAACGAATCGACGTGCACCTGTTCAAAAGAACGATTGTGAGGTAGTCATAGGCCAAACCATTAGTATCTCAATGTCGAGAACGTCGCGATCTTAGCACAAGTAGATATAAATGCAGCCTCGTGAACGCTCCTTTTATTTTACCTTTCAGTCAGCCAAGAGACTTGATTCGAAAACTTCATGTCACACGCAGTGGGATTCAGTCGGACAGGTAGGAGGCACTACCTTAGCTTGAATGGAATTTAATAATTCATCTCTCACGTAAGCTCGCGCTCACGCACTCGCCTTTGGCTCGTACCCGCTCGCCTACGGCTCGTACTAAAAAAATACTTTCAGCATAAAATGCCCTCTCCTACTTAGTTCATACGCAACACAGAATAATATTTTTGCGTCAAAAGGATGTATCTTGAAACAAATAGAAATTTCACTTATTTTACGGTTAAGAGGATTTACATTTGTCTCCAAATTCAGCGTTTTGCAGCAAATATTATCCTCAAGTAACAAACGTCATCTAATATTCAAGCCAAATAATTCTGTTTGCGTAAAAAAGATAATCGAGTGTTTCCGTACAAAACACACAAGAGGGCAGTGCTTTTGTTTTAAGAAGACTTTCTGTCTGAGTGGACATTATTTATAACAAATTCATGATTTCAGACACGATTGTAACACAAAAATGGTTTCTGCTTATATTCAATATTCAGTGGAGAAGTTTAAACTTTTTTTTAAATTTGACCAAATTGATAGTAATTTATAAATTTTCAAAATTTCAAAAAATTGATAGCAGTTTTAAATTATTGGAAATTGAAGGCAATTGAATTATTCATTGATAATTTCAAGAAATTTATGAAATTTGCAATCCAAAATGTCCAAAATGTCCAAAATGTAAGCTCGCAGATATAAAATTTTGATTATTTACCTACATGCCGTCAATATTTTGCTCCCTAGGAAGAAAAAGTACACTTTTGTTTCCTGACCTCTCCATGCCGAAACAACCATGCATCGAAAAAGTCTGAAATCATGCATGTGTTATAAGCAAAATAAATAATCTTACTGGCAATACCTGAAGCCCAGTATAAAAAGTCGGTGAATGACTTAGCACTCTAGAAGGTCCTACCTGTCAATTAAAAGAATAAATAAGTTCATGTGCTCCACAATTATCAGAAATTAAAATACATACATTGTATGACAAAAAATGTATTTGAATCTGGGATTTTAAACATTTTACGAAAAATTGCAAATTTTATGAAATTTTTAAAATGTAATCTTTGCCCCCCGAACACGGTCAGCCTCTGTTATTTTCTACTTAAGCAGCCTTGCTCTCTAATTTTGTTTCGGAATAGTTTCTTCTGATGATTTTAAAGTATTTTATATTTAAGATGAAAATAAAGTATTGATACCTCTTTTTGAAATTGAAGTGTCTCGGCACACCGTAAATACTTGTGCTACGCTCACCGAATTTCGGTGAAAATATACACGGTCTTTTAAAATGGGTCTTTAAATTTAAATAAATTGTTTTTGACGTATTTAAAATTAATGTTTAGCTGTTGTTATTTTACATTAAATACTGAGCAAAAAAAGCATTTGAAAATAATTTAATTAATTGAAAGCTTTGTGTTTTAAACGTTTTTTGCTTTTGTACATTACAAAATGTTTTTTTTTTGACATTCAGGTATTTTTTTACTAAAATATATGATAAGTCGTTTTTGCATTCGATTTTTTTATTTCTGATCACCTTTATGTAATTTTCAAACATTTTAAATAATTAAAGAAAAAATTACCTCTAAAAACTAACCCTTCGCGAAATAAATAAAATTCAATTAGGTGTTCTACATATTTTAAATTATTGTTTGAAAATTTGTATTGCACATCTAAAGCAGAGTAAAAAATTGTTACAAAAAATTTGGATAAATTCAAAATTGTACATTTTATGGAAGTTCCTGTATAACAGAAAATGTTTTTTTTCAAGAAGGTTATTAAACAGTTTTTTCGACTTGTCTTTATTGTTTATTATTTTTAGATAGCTTGAAAATGTGTAAAATATTTAAATGAAAAAAGCATCAAGCCCTTTTAAAATTAATAACATTTAATCCTATTTTTGAATAAAAAAAGGAGTATCAAATAAGCCTCTAGGATGAAGAGTTAAACTAAGTTTTTTGTCAATGGAATTATGGTTTTAGATTAACTAGTCTAAACCCAAGATTTTTTGTCACAGCTAAAAATAAAAATCATGTTAGCTTCAAGCTGGTAGATCGAAAACTTTCATACCATCAACAAAAAACTAAATTACTATCCTATTACAAAAATAAATATAAAAACTCAAGTTAACATTATGAGAAGGTGTTTCGCAATTTTTTTTCCATTTGATGTAATATATACCTCAATTTCGAATGTGATATTTGCAATGGTTGTTAAAATTGTTGATAAATATTTGTTTTAAAAGTTCTAGAGTTTACAAGAATAAAACAAACTTTTTGTTCAAATTTAATGAATGAAAACTTGCTTCATATTTGTATATTTTGAACATGATTTTGATATTACTGTTTATTACCGCAAAAGTTTCATAAGAAAAATAAGCCAAAAATTTTTTTATTCACAATACTATATTTCTTAATTTTCAAGTTTGAATTCTAAAGTTTTTAATTTTTTACATCGTCCAAAAACGAATTTAGAAACTAATATGATTCTCACTCCGCTCTGTATTACGTGGGAACAAATGAATATGATATATAAAACTTCACATTATATACAAACTATATATAATTTTTCCACCTGGGATGTTAGCGGCTTCTTTTGATAAATTATTAAAATAATAATAAAAAGAACCTTATTAGAACTAATCAACACCTCAGCTAATCACGATGATTGCGATATCAATGAAAGTAATAGGAAGTAATACAGATCTGAAAATGAGAATCGATGTATATTCGAAGTATACATGAATCGATTGAATTTTTCTGTCTGATAATGTATATCCAATTAAGTTCTCCTAATAACGCAAAGTGAGAAAAATATTTTCCTTCATTTAGTACTGTTACAAAGAAAGCTGTATTGCAGAAGTTCTAAATTCAATCGATGCCAGGAAAGGGCGGAAAGTGCCGTGGTATTAGTGGGCTTTCAATAAGCTCATAAAACGTGATGCAGTTATTATCCACAATTTAAATCTTTAAATCAATCAGTGCTTCAGGAGTAATATTGATATACTGTTAGATAATCCTTGAAAATTATTTCATTAAATAAGAATTATGCTAATTTACTATTTATGCTGATACCCATTTAATTTGAACATATTTACAGTATACTAGTAGGTTTATTTCACTTATTAAAAATAATATTGATAAGATGAAGTAGTTCAATATTTTATCAATTAATGTAAGTAAATTCCGCTTCATAAAAAAGTATTGAATTTAAATCTATTCAGCAATGATAAAAGTCTGCGTTTATTTTAAAATATTATTGAATATACTATACTCTTGAAGGGTCTGAAGTTACCCTTAATACCAACAAAATGGGGCTTATTTTTAGTCTCAAATTGCAATGAAATAAATAATATATAATTCCTTGTAATTTAAATAGGTGATTCTTTAATATATTATAAGTAATTAGGAAAAAATGTTAGAAAAATAAAAGTATATTCAATATGTGCAGTCTGTTTTTACTTAAACACAAATATTTTTTTTTACGTAAGAGAGTTTTGTAACAAAATTCAACTTTGAGTAAGGATGTGAATCCCTGTACATTGCCGTTCTAGTTCCGAATCAGTTAGTGAGCGAAAAGTTCCAGATTCAGCTCTGTAACATTGCGAGATGCAAACTTTTTGACCCTGTAGTGAAACCAGAAACAAAATCCATGTTCTCGTTCGAAACTTTTACGTCAAATTTAAAAGTGTTTAATTATGTGAGAGATTTTTATAAAATACATAATGACCCCCCGTCAAGATCTTAGAATAGAAAGGGATCCAAATTTAAAAAAGGAAAAGGTTAACATAAACTTAAATTGTTTTTATTTAATTGGTTAAGTTTCCTGGATGCCTTGAAATAATGTAAAATTTTTGAATTTCGTCCTTACATTCATCTTCTGTGACTCAAAAAAAAACTTCCTTGTAGTGACGTTCATCGAAAATTAAATTACATTCTCAAAGTGTTAACTTTTTGAATTTTGGCCTTAAGTTCTTGAGGTAACTTAAGTTTAAGTGTTTTTTATTATTAAACACCCAAAATCCGTATTTTGAGATTCGAAAAACCCCTCTTTATGAAATTAATGGAATTCTACCAATTTACAAAATTTTACCAATTTTTAGTGTTAAATTATGTATTTTGACCCTAAATTTGAATTCTAGACTCGAAAACCCTCCTGGTTATGGCTTACTTGGAAATCACACGATTTAATGAAATTTTTTCAAATTTTAAAATTGACCTAAGATACATATATTTTTCTAGTTTTTCTTTTTATTAGACACCTATTTTTACTATTAAAATTATAAATCGTTAAAATGACAATATTTTAGTATTTTAGCTTACAACCCTTAGACAAATATTTGTTTAAATCAAAAGAAGCATTTTCTGTACCCTATATCAAAGATTGAATTTTTTTTATTGAAAACCCGTGATAAATCGCGTTTTTGAATGAAATAATGTTTATTTGAATCAAAGAGATATTTGATTGCCTCTATATCAATGGAAGAATTTGATTCAAACAACAATTTTTCTTGGTAAAAGTCAATTGTATTATCGATTTACTTTACGACCTTCAAGTCACCTGAGAATTAAATCCATTAAATTGAGCAAGTTACATCTAATTTGTTAACCTATATCTACGTATCCCAAATGAATCTAATTATTTTTAATGTATACAAATGATAAGGATAACTAGCTTTGAAGTATTGATCATTCCTCCTTTTCATAATGACTACCTTACCTCGCAGCTTACAGGAACTACATAAAATAATTCTAAATTCGGTATTTGAACTCTTCCTCTTTTCTTGCTTCATTCAGATGCACATTTCTGGGTGGTCATCATTCTCATAAATAACTAACGTAAGAGCAGCATCCTGAGAAAGTTTTAACTACGCCAATGGTCGGTACTAGTCACTTATCCAACGAAGATGCAATAATTGAAACTGAAACTACTACTTTCCACGTGAAAGCATCTCTTCCGATCGAACATGTTGCATAAATCGAGGAGAGTGTACACTGTACACGATTCCTTGATTGTGCTTCGAAACTATCATTATCATTACGCTCAACTCGACCAATGGAAGCTTTTACTACCGATTATTTAAGATTATTTAAGATTATTTAAACTCGCAATATTTCTCACACACAAATTAAATGTTACGGAGCTTTTGCTCGTCTCAATTTCCTATATCCGAAGAATACTATGTTCGTGCCGATTAATCCAAAAGGGTGAAATATGAACCTGTGATGCAATCCAGTGAAGGTTATTGACGTCGACGGATCGCAACAATATTACTTATTACTTGACGTTTGCTTGCAATGTTTCGCAGAAGACACGTGCGTCTAGCAAATACAATTGCCTATTGGTCGAGATGGCGAACGCCTAGGACCATTTCCTACTCTTGCATCGTAAAATCGAACATAAAAGTCGAAAAACTTCATTTCCTTATTGTGCGACACTTTTTATGGGTGACCTTAGAAAATATAAAGGTTTTCTTTGACTAGCGTGTGTGTGTGTGTGTGTGTGTGTGTGTGTGTGCGTTGGTGTGTGTGGGTGTGGGTGTAAAATCGTTGCAGGTAAGAGAAAAGCGATCGTCTTTTCCTTTATAGAAAAACTTAAAATTTTTTTTGTAACAAAATTGGATAAAAAACGTTGCAAATAGTTGACGGCTATGTTCACTAATACTGCTCAATTATAAATGAAAAAAACTGCATCCCGGGATGAAATAAAATCCATCGCTGTCACTGCATTATTTATTTAAATTCACTTTTTCACTATTCAGATTAATATATAGCAACAGTATTAGCTACTTCATTTCGAAAAAAATCAGCGATAATTACAATGAATCTATTAATTGAACAGGAATTTATTAACTTTTTTAAAAAAATATTTGGTATTACTTTAAATTTTGTATTATATTAAATGATTTAATTTCGTGTATATCATAATTTAAACTCTTTCTAGTTTATAATGTCAAAATTGAAACATTTTCAGTTTAAAATTAAGTTATTTTACAGAGTCTGCCCCTAACATATAAAAATGCTTATTTTCTATTTTCTTTAGACTTAATTTTCATTTAAACAAATTTTAAATTTTGAAACAAAAATTATAATTGAAAATGGAGAGCGTTCGAAATTAATTAACTTTTACAATTTTTGTACTCATGGTACTTTCGAAGCTAGTAAATAATGGGTATTTCGCTGGACAAAATCACAAATTAAAAAATTATGTCAAAGTTTAAAAGATTACCCGATTTAGATGACTCTAGAAACAAATCTACGTTAATTAGAAGGTTTTCAGCTTGCGATTGTACATTACTACATGTTTGAATTTACGTTCGCTGAATTGTAAATGTTTTTCATTCTTATTAGAAATATAGATTTAAAGTCCACATAAAATGATTTGGACTGCAGTTTATTTTTCTTTACTTCCAATTAAAAAATTGGCGGCTTTAAAAAATTTAATTTTTAATTTTAATTTTCGGGAAATGTGTACCTTTCACGTTGAATCCGGGAAATGCCAGAGAATAAGGTTTTAAATCTAAAAGTAAGTCTTTTAACACAAAACAAACTCTTTTTTTAACATAATTTGTAGTTTATCAGATGAATATTGTGCTTGATTTGTTGTCAACATTCGCATACTTTTTAAAACAATAATCATTCATTTCCGCTTGCTACGTACATTAGGGCACAGAATTGCAAAGTCAAGCACACATAACTAAATTTCGTAAAATTATTTCGCAACTTAATTTGAAGTTACCGTCTGCAAGACACCTATATTTACAATTGTATAAGAATACCGAATACTTCAAGAAACCAGAAGTGTCATTACATTCTCTTCCATGCCAGATAATTACAGCCAGAAATATCACGGATAATTACGCGAACTCAAAACTTTCTTGAAATGAAGGATCAGGGACAATAAACTTTAAAAAGATAAAAAGACTGTTATTCTTAATTTATAGGAATTTGTGAATTACATTTTTGTAAAAGTATTTTTATTTATGCTGAGGATGAAAGAGCCCAAAAATAATAACTGAAATTGAGTAGGAAAATACAAAAGTCACGAACAGGCTCCATTTACCTTGCAGTAGATAATTATTTAACGTGAAAAGTGCATAAAGAAATAAAATAATTATATCCCTACAGTATAACTGCTCGTGAAATATGTAAAATTCATAATATTATAAAGACATTAGAACACTAAAGAAGGAACGCGAGAAGCAAAATGTGGAAACGAATAGACATGTATATTTAGAAAAGTACAGCGGAAAACGCGGGATGTAAGGAAGGAAATGCAAAACGTAAAAGGCAAAACCTTTTTCCCGTTTTACCATTTTTTTCCAATTCATTATTTCTTTGACCTCTAAGTATGGGAAAAGAAGCCGTTCGGAACACAGCAAACACTGGGGTTGCAATTGTGAGGGAAAAATTATATTTTCGTTAAAGGTAAGAGAGTATTATTCTATTTCTGGGTCGATGGCAACATTTGTAGAAAATTGCTCTAATTATCAGGGTTCTTTAGTCCTGAGCTGAACTCCTTATATCTTCGGCAGGTACCATGGAACAGTTCAACCCGTAACCTGACCGACTTAACCCCGAACTGTAGCCGACATTACCCCTTCCCTACCTGACTTTACCGCGTACCCTAGTTGACTATTCCTTATACCCTAGCGGAATTTACCCTAGAACATAACCGAATTCACCCTGAACGGAGGACATTTACCCCTTAGCATATTCGACTTTAACCCATACCCTAACCGATTTTACCCTGTAACTTACACGACTTTACCGTCATACCCTGGTCGACTTCACGCATTAACATTACCGACTTTACCCATCTACCCTTCCCGAATTTACCCTATAACCCATCCGACTTTACCCCGTATCCTAGCCGACTTTATCCGGAACCTAACCGACATTACTCTCATACCGTGGCCGAATTCACCACGTAATCTAATATACCTTACCCCGTAACTTATCCGACTTTACCTCGTATCCTAGCGATTTTTACTTCGTAACTTAACTGACTTCACACCTGCAACCTAGTACTGTACCATCTAACCTAATCATCTTTACCCCGCACCCTAGTTGACTTTACCCCGTACCTTAACCGTCTTTACACCGTACCCTAACCGACTTTCCTCCCTTACCATAGCGAAATTTTCCCTTTAACCTGAATGACTTTATCCACTTCCCTAGACAACGTTACCCTCCACTCTAACAAACTTTACCTCGTACCCTAGCTAACTTAACTCTTAACCTAACTGACATTACTCCCCTGCTCTAGAAAAATTAAACCAGTAACCTAATCGACTTTAACCCGTAATCTTCCGACTTTACTTCGTAATCTAATTGTCTTTACGCCCGTATCCTAGCCGACTGTACTTTACCGTCCCGTACCCTATCCGAATTTACCCCGTAACCTAATCGATTTTACCTTGTGTTCTATCGGAATTTACCGTGTATCCTATATGACTTTACCCTGTGACTTAACCTTCAATACCCCTCACCATAGCCGACTTTACCCTGTAAACTTATCAACTTTACCCCTTACTCTAGCCTGCTTTTCCAGTAACCTAACCGAATTTACTTCTGTGTCCTACCTGAATTTGCCCAATACCCTAATCGACTCTACCCCTTTTCAATAAGAAAATGTATCACCTTGTTAGTGTAGATTTTCATATAGAGGTATATAGCTAGATCAATTTTCAACATTTCAAGCACAGAAAAAAACCCTTCGGATAAGGAAAGAGTCACCAGGGCAATTTTCAATTTGGAACTACGGACATCCGCTTTTTGATAAAAACACATCTAAAATTCTAATAAATTCCGGTCAATTCTAGAACACAATTATAACGTAAGCAACTATAGCATAAATGAAAGTCTGATTTCTCATAGAAACCTCAGAAAGGTGATTAATTAAAAACAGTCTATTTTGATCAAAAACGATATTCCATAGAAAAGTTTTATTTATCAGAAAACAGTGTGAATTTTCCACAACTTAAAAAAAAATTGCCAGTAGAATGACAAAAATTATTATCCAACAATGTGTTTGTTATTACTGTTAGTCCACAACACTTATATCGAAAATAATTTGTTAAAATAAGTTTATCATTGCATGCTGTAGAGGACTGTTAAACCACCCCTAAACGTAACAAATTTTAATTAATTTATCTTTGCTTGTAAATAATAAAACGGCATACAAAAATACTTTACTTATAGATTGGTATATATAGGTATTAGTTCAAGAGTGCAGATAGCTTAAAAACAGATAAACACACCCCATCTGGTACGAAGACAGCCCCCACGGTGGAGTTGAAACAAGTTTACATCAAGGGGCTTGCGTATGGGATTTTTTGTTTGATTATGGTTCTGAGGTATTCCCTTGAAATATTTATATAATAATCTAAATTATTGACCAAGCCCTTTTCAGACGAACTTCTTTTTTGTTTTTTAAAAATAGCAATGTCCGATACTGAAAATACATGTTTTCGACACTATTTGAAGCCTCTTTAGAAAATAATGCAATCTAATATAATATTCTATGCATCTTTAAATGAAAGCTTGAATCTTAGGCTAAAAAAAATAAAACAAAAAACTGTATGCAAATACTGTGTTATGGTGCAACATAGGTTTTTTAGTCGGGCGCGTGCCAATCTTGATTCTCCGTTTCACAGCGGGGAAAAAGTTCCTGTGGACAAATCTGTCTGCTGCTTCTTCAGTTTAAATACGATTTGATTCATTATTTTACTGGAGTTTCTTGTAAATGTTTGAAGGTTTTAATTTAAAAACAACAACTAAAATCGGATTAAACCCGACTATGCTGAAGACAAATTTGTTCACAGAAGCTATGTATTGCCCCCCTGTGAAACGAAGAAGCAAGATTGCTGAGCGCGCGGCTGAAACATCTGTTATACACCATAACAGAAAATTGTCTTACGTAGAAGATTCTATTACGACACATTATTTCTTAACGAGACTTCAAAAATTGCCAACTAGACTTTTTTTTGACCTTTTTTGCTATTTTTTTTAACTTGATGTGTTGGAGCTTTTTTGTTTTTAGATTTATAGACAGTGAAAAAAAACCTATCAAAAAACGTGTGCTTGGATGCATAGTAAAAGAAATGTTGAATGGACAAAGGTGCTTCAAAATTGTTCTTTTTATTTTTTATTATATTTCATAGTCTTGTAAATTATAAAAATACGGTAGAAAGATTCACTTCAAAATTTCTTTCCAGAATCGATTTCGTTATTTTACTCTAGTACTTCGCTTAAAATTAACTTAAGTCCCGAAATTCAGTTTTTCTAAATAAGTAAATCTAAAATATGATTTTTGTTGACAAATAAAATTACTTGTTTGTTAGTAGAATAGCTGCGATATATAGGCTTTAATCGTCATCAAATTGGCTTAATTTGGATAAAAAAATTGTTTCATTTATCGAAAATTTTCGTTGTTTTAGCTACAGTTTTTAGGTACCGAAACTGAATTTACCGAGTTGAGTTACATGGGCCCTATTCGATGTTTTCTTTGAAAAATATAGCCTCAGTTACTGAGTGAGAAAGACGGGTCTAATTTGAGATTTTTGCCCATATTTTTGGTACAAATTAAATTAACGGGAAAAATAAAAGAAAATAATACTAAAAAATTCAAAATCGCGAAAAATGAACCTCGAAATCTATTGTTTAAATAAACAAAAGAAATTCTAAAAATGTTCACTGTTTCTCGAATTATCATACAAAATTAGAGGGGTGCGCAAAACAAAAATAGTTCGGTCGGGAGGTGCATGATCTTCCCTCCTTCCTCAATCCAAGAAACATTTACTGTGAACTTTTATGCCAATTCTACGTCTCATAATTTTTTAGAAACAAGAATTACTTTTTTTCAAGTAGGCAACAAAATATTAAATTTGGTTTGAAAATTTTATGGGAAGCCAGGGGAAGGTAACCAAGCAACAAATACTATATGAAATCACCCTTAAATCGACCCTATGAGATGCACTGGGCACTTTAGTTCCGAAAAACGCGTTCAAAACCCAGAACTCGGGTCTTAAAGGGTTCAATTTGATTCAGTACCACCATGCCCCAACTTGAGTTTAACGGGGCTAAGTGGACGTTTTTTGTTTATTTTTTTGTTCTCTCACATTATTCATAATGTCTTGCGATATTATTTGAAGATTTATTTTTACGTGAAAAAATTTTTAGTTTAGCTTGAAGTTTTAATATATAAACTATATCATTTTTTTAATGTTCTTTATACTCTGCCGCTTTATAATCTTCATATCTTATAATAATTTTATCTTATCATCTTTATAATCTTTAATATTTATCTTTATAATCTTTATAATCTTTAATAATGATTAACCTTTTTGTATATATAATTTCTAAATGCATAAAAGTGATTGCCAAAAAGGATACCATTTTAGACAATGAGATTTTCCGCAACAAAAACATTTCAAAACTAGGTAAAATATATATTTTTTAAATTAAGAGTAACTAAGATAGTATGAAAATATGTCACGTGAAAGGACATGCGACAATGAGAAAACAAAAAATTTCAAACATCTTTTTAAAATATCTGCAGATTTTTACTTCAGCTTTTCAAAATATCCTTCCAATGTATAGTATGATAAATTAATATGGAGCGTTACCGGAGTTTTTATAAGAAATATTTCTCTGACATCATTTAATTTTCTCCCGCAAGAGCAAATCTTCTTTCTATTTGTGAGGAAGCATAGCGATATAAGAGTTAAAAACTACTAAATTGAAACCACTTTTCTTCTGAAAAAGTGAATCACACTCTCTATTCACTTCTAAACCCTAAATGTAGTTACGGTTTTCTTCTTTCACATCCCAACAATACTTCTCAAGAATTGATGGAATAAAAACCCCCGGAATTCCCTAAGGTGGCAGCACTGTTTCGACTCACTTGCTCTCACCTCTCATTTTCCTATACGACACTCACTATATCCCCTAAATCCAATAAAAAATCGCCTACTTAGGGAAGGGTTTCTCAGGGAAAGAAACCACCTTGCATCCCCCTTGAAATCCTCCTGGATCCAGCTATATACGAGTACGAGTTGCTCTAAGCCGCATTTCGCGTTTCACATTCAGACATTCTCGATTATCTAGCTGCAAATTCAGAGATCGAAGAATTCCCCTCGAGATTCAGATCGGGGAATCTCCCTGCCAGATGGGAATTCGGGATATCATCCCAGAATTCATCCTAGGGTAAATATTAGGCAGCTTAAGAACTCCGTTGGAATCCTCGCCTCGGTGTCGACGTACCTGAACGTGAAACATGTTTCCGGGCTTCGTGATGGCCCGCTACCGAGTCGAAGACTTTATCGATAACAAGCACTGGGACTAGCTCCTGGTACTCGTGTGTGTTTGCTCAAAGACACAGTACCCGCTTGGCTGACTGACTTTGGCCGTTCGGGTCCTCGGCTTCTCACTTCCGCTGTCGCTCGGTTCGAGGGTTGCTCCTCCGGTAAAACACGGGGAAGGGGTGGAACGACTGGGCGCGAGAACGAGTAACTGGGAAATTGAATGAATATGCATGTGCCGGCCCGGCGGAGGATAGAGTCGGTGGGTAACTGTTCGCCATGCCGCCGGCTTGTGTTTATATAGCGTGGGCCTAATAAGATGATCCTTCGACTCGACGAGGAGCGAAGAGCGCACCAGAGGAAAGGGGGGCACCTCCCTTACTACGCTTACCTTACCTTGCCTTCGAACCTGGCGGAGGCCAACCGCGAGAGGGCAAATCGTGATCCGCTGTGTCCCAAGCTCTATCACTATTCACTTGAGAGAGGAGCTCCAGATCGAGCAGGGACCAGCAAACGATGTTCAAGCAGAGGGGAATGAAAACGTAGTTAATCTCATCTCCTCTCTAGTTATTCAATCGACAGCTACTACTGCATGAATATCACTCTGAAGTTTAATGTTTGTTTACTCTACAAATTAATGTCGAAAGCCATCGGGTTTGACAGTTTGATTACACGCCGACAAAAATGAACTTTTTCTCGTACGTAAAGAGTGCTTTATATGACTGAAAAGATTTGATATCCTTACCCAAAAGTGAAGAATAGCTATTTTTAGCCTTATTGGAAACAATATAATATTTGCTGAATTTGAATTTTACTTCAGATTTGCAACATTTGAGATGGTCAATGTGCCATGTCTGCGTGATGAAAATCGGTTTGGGATGGCCCAACATGGGCATAAATGGTAAAAAGGCCTTGACTTTCAGCATAGGATATCATCGGTTTCTGATGCTTAGGAACAATTTGGACACTGGATTTGTTTTTAGGACACCAAACTACCTCAAAGTCACAGAGTCCAATATGTGTGTACGAATTTGGCCGGCTACTGCTTTTGTCAGTTACTACTGGCTTCTTGTTAAAACTTTGTCTCAATCGTTTTTTGATAGATTAGAGTGCAGAGGTAAGCATGTGTCGGAAAATGTTTTTTTGTTTTTTCATGTTTTGTTTCAATTCGACAGTTTCCAAGGCTACGACATAATATTTCAAAAATCCTCAGATAGCACTCTTCATAGCTTTTTTTGCAAGTGGCGTCGGTAATCGCTTTTGCGAATCTTGAGTTATTGGGTCCATTTTTACTTATTTTATTTGCTTATCACACAAATAAAACCATTATGTTATATTTTAAACCAAAAATGGTGGCAAATGTAATAAAAAAATTAATTAAAAAGGTGCACCAAAATTTATTATTTTCGAGTTGATAAGTCGTGACGTAACGTAGTGCCTAACTAAAGTATCTGAAAATATCATGAAGTACAGAAAGTATACTTAAATATGTTAATTAGTCTGAAGTTCCTTGAAATACCGAGAATTACTTTGACATGTCTTGAAGTAAATTGTAGTATCTCGAAGTATCATGAAATATCCTAAAGTACCTTGAAATATCCTAAAGTTTTTGAAATGCTCTTCAAATATGTGAAAAATCCTTAAGTACTTAGAAATACCGAGAAGTACCATGTCATATCTTGAAGTAATTTGAAAACTAAAGTACCCTGAAATATCCTAAAATATGTCAAAAATCTTGAACTACGCAACATATCTTGAAGTACGCTAAAATATCGTGAAATGCCATAAAATATTTTAAAGTGACTTTCATTATCCTGAAGCACCTTAAAATTTCCTGAAAGATGTGAAATATCCTGAAGTGCGGGAAACATCATGAAGTATTTAAGATATCCTAAAGAAACATGAAATACTTTAAGAGCTATTAAGTATCCCGAGGTGCCTAGAAATAGTCAATTGTAGCTTGTACTATTCTGAAGTACGTGAAATGAGCTGAACTACGTGAAATACTTGAAGTACCATTAATACAGTGAAGTATTTCAAATATCATAAATAACCTTGAAATACTTTTAAATATTTGCAACTGTCCTGAAAGAGTCTGAAGCATCTTAAACTATCCTGAAGTATATAAAAAATCATAAAGCACCTTCAAATACTTAAAGTACCTTCAAATACCATTAAGTACTTTGAAATATTCCGAAGTATGTCAAAGATTCTCATGTATTTTAAATATCGTAAACTTAATAAAATATCATGAATTACGGGATACATTGTGAAGTATTGAAAATGTCCTGAAGTACTTTAACCTGTTGACAGCCTATGACGTATAATGCGTAAAAAAATGGCGAAGAGGACATTTGACGCAACATGCGTCATGTAAAATAAATAGATTTATAATAATTTGATTAAAATGGAATTAAAATGGTTTACGCATAACTTACGGATTTTCATGAAACTTGGTGCATGAGATTTTTTGAGTCTCTGAATCCAAATCTGACATAACAATTAAAAAATTAAAAATGGGATATCCAATATGACGACTCAAATTTACGTACAATTGGCTGATTTTCATGCAACTTGGTGTCCTAAAGATTTTTAGGTATCTGAATCCGAATTTGGTATCACCATTCGAAAACTTAAAATGGTGGATCCAATATGATGATCGAAGTTTTGAAAAATCTAATCAGTTGTTGGATTTGATCTATATACAAAAATAACCAGGGTACTGATGAAAGATGAAAGCCTCAAAAATCTATTGGTACTATATGATAAATTATTAAATTTTAGGATAATACGTTTTAATTTGATAGGACAACAAACAATAAGGATATGGAACCTGAGAATTCTCTGAGGATAGTGTGAAGCTGGTTCTTTCTTCGATTGCAATTTTAGAAATATATATTGAAGCATTTTTTGCTTAAAGAATACAGGTTCATAAAGCTTGTTTACAATATTTAATTTTGATTGCGTTAATATAAATGCAAGTCTTCATTACCAAAGTTGTTGAGGGGTAAATTCTTAATTTTAAATGTTTTATACCTTAAGAGGTGGAATCTGGGATTTTGGTTAATGTTAGGTATTAATATCGCCGCAAAAAATCAAGACCCCTGACTTTAGAAGGCAGTTACTCCTCAATAAGAAATATTCTAATAACAATCACACGAATCCGCTAAGTTTTCTGTATAAAATGTTGTTTCTCTAATTTGCGTAAAAAATTTTCCTTCAGATCTGATTAACAAAATACGAGTAAAAATTCTGTCGTGAGGTCAATTTCTCACACATCTTAACTTTCACTTGGCCCCATAGCTAAGAATATGTTGGAAAAAATTTAAAAAAAATTTGGAGTGTCCTACAACATGTTTAGAATGCAATAGGGACCTTAAAAATTAAAAATATTTTAAAATGTCAGTTTTGCAAGCATTTTTTCTGAATGTTTTTATTAAGGAATTGAATGGAACTATCGGGCTGTTTAATAGCTTAAAATATGTGGCAATGTACACTGATTCCTATTTTGTCCATGAAACTGAATAAAAATTATTTTTTCGCGATAAAAATCGCTCAGAATAATCTTGAGTTTAATGAGACAAGGCGCGTGCCAAAGGAGTAGAAAAAAGTGTAGAAAAAAAATGTCCGTCATATTTCCCAGCGGCGGGCTGGTTTTCCCCAGATTTTTCCAAGGCCGTTGCTCGCTCAGCAGGACGCCGTTTCAAAATTTTGAAAGCAATACCATGTCAAGTCATCTAATCTAAAGAATGTAAGCTACTATTAGAAATGTTGATAAAAATTGCAGTATTTGTTCTCTTAGGTGGTTAAAAAAAACTCCAGAATGATTTTTGAAAAATTCAAAAAACTTAGAATATATTGAAAATTGAACATTTTTGAATTTTAATTTATTTCTCATTTGTTTGGTGACTTTAATCCTATATAGGTGTATTTTTTTAAAAATTATTCATAAAAAAATGCAGATTTGAAGAAATATATTTTAAACTGTCAAGTTCGTAATCTGAGGAGGCTGACAATGAACCTTCTTAATGATAAATATTATCGTAAATGTATGATTAAATAAATCTGTTACCACAAATGTTGCACCATATGTAACGGAGTACAAATATTTTTCCATTTAGCCGCAAAGAAAGTGTTGACCTTCTTGGAAACTAAAAATAGAGGACTTTACATTGTTATCCTTATTCCCTTGTTTTACCATTTATTAAATATTTCCTCTTTGTGTCGCTATTTTCAAGAAATGTGTACACTTTTCCTTGTTCTTTCGCTTGAATGCGAACTGAAATAACACAGAAACTAGTACGAAAATAGAATTTTTTTTATTTTGTTTGTTTGAAAAGTCTACTATTACACTTTTTCTTAAAATTTATGTCTTATGGTTAAAAATTGCACTATTTAATTAAAAAATTAAATCTATTTTTGAAAACTCAACCGCTTTTTATATAAATTTTTTTCGTCGAAAATGAACTGTTTTGGGTAGAAAATTGGTCCAAACTTACGAGGGTTAAATTAAAATAAAAAATTTTTCAATTTTTACATTTTTGAGTTTTTCTTTCAACACCTAAGAGAACAAATACTGCGATTGTCGTCAAAATTTCTAACAATGACTTACATTTTTCAGATGACTTGACTTGATATAAAAAAGCTTTGACGCATTTCAGTAGCAAATTAATAGCCTAATAATTACAACATTATTTTATGATATAGAAATAAGTGTGCGCAATTAAATAAACAAAATACAAGATAAATCATTTAGAGCTTGATACTGTCTGCTTGCCGCTAGGGAATATGACGGACCTTTTTTTTCTACACTTTTTTCTACACATCTTGCACGCGCCTTGCCTCATTAAACTCAAGATTATTCTGGCCGACTTTTATCGTGGAACATTTTTGTTCAGTTTTGTGGACAAAATAGGATTAAGTGTACATTACCACACATTTTAAGCCATTAAAAAGCGCGATAACTCCATTCAATTCCTAAATTTAAAAAATCCGGCAAAAATGCTTTCAAAACTGTGTGTGAGCAATGGGCCTCACGACAGCATTTTTACTTGTATTTTCTTAAACAGCTCTAAACGAAAATTTTTTACGCAAACTAGAGAAACACCATTTTATTCAGAAAACTTAGCGGATATATGTGATCGCTATTAGAACCTCCTCACATTTCTTCCTGCAGAGTAACTGCCTTATAAATACCTCGAAATACAAAATGGTCATTTACCGTATTTTCTTATCACCGTGATACTGGTCTGACCTAAATCTAAGACAGATGAACCTTCCGCAATATATCTAAAAATCGTGCACAACTCATTTTTTATTTTAAAAATAAAATTTTATTTTATTCAGGACTGGGAAATTAGAAAAATATAAGAATACGAAAAATAGAATTTCTGTAGATTATTCATTCGTTATATATTAGCGATTGACATAGTTTAAATATTTTTCGTTCTGATACAAACGAAAAAAATTACAAAACCGATGATTTTTAATGAATTTTACAACAGAATTTTCTTGAAGGCCAGTGCCTAAGGTCATTGAAATTCAGGAAGCCTAGAAAACTAAGTCATTATGAACAAAAACACAATAAAAATTTTGTCTTTAAAAAAATTTCTATTAGTTAAAACTATTTTAACTTTAGCTTAAATTCATGTCAAATTTCATAACCTGTTAATATCTTTTTGGAATTTTATTTCTAGATTCAGCTAAAGACTAAATTTGTCACATATTTGTGATATGTATTTAAATTTTCTGGAGAGTTTTTGGTTACTCATTTAAAAAGTTCCTAAATAGGCTTAAACAGTTGGAATAAAATAACAAAAGTTTTTAGAAATTTAAGTTTAAGAAAATTTTTCAACCCTCCAAATAAACACATTTCTTTTTATTTGTATTAACTTTGATTTATTATTTTTAATTGAAAAAAAATGCTCGGGGGTTAGCTTTTTCCCTATAGCTCAAATTGCGACTTCTAATTTCTTACAGTCAGTTGGTCGAGCGTGTTGGCGCTCCCACCGATCCTTGCTCTCGATTATCTGTGGAAAGATGAGAAGGTCGATATAGCAGGTTCAAGCATTTCTATTTTAATTTCACAACTCGCATTTGCAGATAATGGATTCCTTTAGACCAAGTAAGTGATTGAATGGAATCTACTTTATTATCATCATGTAAAAAAATGTACTACCGTTTTTAGGATAGTTTACAATCTAAAACGCATCGTGTTTTTCATCGTAAATGTAATGAAAGGACAAAGTATTGTGCTATTGGAGAGAGTTGACATTTGGATAATAATTTACGAAGGTGGAGGGTATAAATATTTATATTTTCGTGGATATTGGCAACTTTAATGATATCTAACTCTTCTAATAGCGAAACAAAATTTCCGCTGAGTAAAGTTTCAGTAGAAGTTTTCACACCGTTTCCACTGATCATGAGATTTGTTTCAAAAATAATTATATTATTATTATATTATATATATAATACATATAATATATATATATATATTATTTTTATTATTATTATTATTATTATTATTACACCATTAAGCCATTTCCCTTTTGGGGCATGCGTGACTCACTCAGTGGGGAAGGGAGTAGCGTGAAGAAGGGGTTATACAATTTTTTGATTGGTCTAGAAATATTGTGTCATTTATTTAAATAACACGTTCATTCTGCAACACTGCTCCGACTCAGGTTGCTGATCAATCTCTCTAGCAATCACCCCAAATGAAGATCCTCACAAATTCGTCATGTGAGGTTCCCCACTTGGGTCCATTAGTATAAGGTCTTTTGTTTCAGGCGTCATTAATTCTACTGACAATCTTCTTATTACCTATTTTTCGTCATACTTTTCTGTCCTGGCATACTTCTCTAGCTTATTTAACGTGCATGCATTTTTCATGTAGGCTCTCGCGTTTCTATAGCTTCTTATGTTTCCTTTAACTAGGGTCTCACTCACACATTCTGACCATTCTTTATGCGGTCTGCCTCTGGGCACGCTGCCATTTACTTTACCTTCATAAACTTGTTTCGTTAGTCATTCTTCCTTCATTCTCTCAACATGTCCGAACCATCTAAACCAATTTCTTTCCCATGTCTCAACTAGCGTTTCTTTCGTACCACATTCTTTCAGGATTACCTCGATCTTCAAAAATGAAAAAAAAAAAATGTTATTTTTTTTAAGGCATATTTTTATTTAGTTTGTATCTCGAATAAAAGCTTGGGTTTTTTCTTTTGATAGTTTGGGGTTAAAAAGTGGTATTTATATTTTTTAATGATAAAAAGAAGCAATAAACGGCTTTCGAGAAAAGACCGTCTCTTTTGACGGGGGGTTCTTTTTTGAATAGAAATGAATAAAATTGTCTATTTCAATTTCGAGTGGTCTTGTCACGCATTTTTCATTGCACTTAAACATTTTCTGATTAAATTGCTTGAAATTAGAAAATAAAATCTGTTTTAAGCGATCATTTTAACCAAGAAAAAATTTTCTTTTTCTTTAAATCTCAAGGTTATTGAAGAAGAACACCTATGCTTTCATTCTAATCATATAAAAGTTGTAGAAAAGCGTTATATGAAAAAAGTTAAATTTGTCCCCTAGGAGAAAACAGTACGAGGTTGATACTGACTAGTACGAACTGAATAATGGGAAAAAGTGAATGGGTTTTAAAGCAAAAGGTTTGTAGTATATTGAGTTTATTTTTATTGGTAGCAATATTAAAAACGAGTCTTATAATTAGCCTTTTTACGAGCATCATGCTACTTTTTAATTGAAAAATATTTTTCCACTTAGCGATCAAAACTTTGTTTCGCGCTGACGGAGTATCATCTTATGAGGAATTAAATTGCTTTTGCTATACATTCACTGGTCCCTTTGATTCACTTACTTCTTGGTTAACTTGAATGAGGTAATGAGGTTTACGCATTTTACCAACATAGCGAAATAAAATTTTACGTTTTTTATTAGGAGCTCGTATTATTATTATTATAATTACACCATTAAGCCGTTTCCCTTTCGGGGTAGGCGTGACTCACTCGGTAGGGAGGGGAGTAGTGTGAGGAAGG
>JAAAKG020167178.1:0-24793 GCA_010014905.2 Druon quercuslanigerum
CTTCATGTTAATTTTAATTTTCTATTTTAAATTTTCTAAAATTTTCTGGGGTTTCCATACTTTTTCCTCGCCCTGTACATTATAATTTAAAATTAAATGATATATTAATCGAAATGTACACATTATTGTTAATATAATACATCAATATATAAAATAATAAATATATTTATTTAAAATTAAATTTAAACTTATTTTATATAGTAAATCTTTTGAATAAAATCCTGATAAAAAAGGAAAACCTTCTTGTAAGTCTTCTAAG
The DNA here is from genome assembly GCA_010014905.2 of Druon quercuslanigerum. Taxonomy (NCBI): domain Eukaryota; kingdom Metazoa; phylum Arthropoda; class Insecta; order Hymenoptera; family Cynipidae; genus Druon; species Druon quercuslanigerum. The sequence goes on from JAAAKG020167178.1 coordinate 260, forward strand.
TTTTTCCTACTTCTTTGTAAAACAAATTTTGACTAGAGATTGTGACAAAATAATTAAATTTGTTTTTTTAATAGATTAATTTTGCAAATTTTTGGATAATAAACAAAAAACTACTTAATTAGAGTTTTTAAGTGTCGAGAATGGTGATTTTTATTTCCCATGAAGTCCATTAGCAAGTTAAGTTAAAAATGCCCACTGATTTTTAAAAGTATGCTATTATTTTTGTGTTTTTTTTCATCATTTTAATTTTTCTTGTGCAGTATTCTTTTTAATAAAACAATTAGGAGAACTATATTTAATAAAGTTGCATTTTAGGGAAACAGAAAACAATAGGACTTTTTACTTTTAGAAGCTTGTTTAAACTTCCAGCAATTTTTAGTTACACATGTAATCCTCTTTTTATGATTTTTATATTTTTGAAATCTTTAATTTTTAACGCCTTTCTCCTTTCTTCCTTTATTTAGTTATTTTTTGCCGGAAATATTTGTATGTCTCATCGTCAGAATTTGTATGTATTTGATTATAAAAATTAATTTTTTTAATGAGTTAAAAAAATGTCAGTATTTTCCTAATAATTTCGGAATTTCAAATCATTCTAGTGATCTCCGAGCGAAAACTAAACGTAGGAAGTGACTGTGGGGCGAATGGAGCTAAAGAGGAGATCCTGGTAATTAGGAGCTAATTAATTGCATAATTAATGACTTTCGCACGCACCGGCAACTCCACCTTTGGCGAGACGAACGTTTAGTTACAAGTGGTGTCGTGCACCTTATCATCGATTTTCGATACTTTTTATTCCTGGATTATCTTGAAAATGAGCTACATCCTCCATTCTTTCGCACGATCTTCGTTAACAATTTACGTCTTTCATTATCATTTCTGAGCCATCAATTTTATTTTAAATACATCTGCAAAAAGAAGGTAATTATTATTTAAAATAATGATAAGTGGGGCTCTAACAAGTTTTCCCTGTTTGTAATCGGGCTCTAGTAGGACAAATTAGCCGAGCCCTGTTAGGAACTTAACGATTTTTTCGATGTGGGCCCTATTAGACTTTCTAGTAGTGTTCTACAATTTTCCGATTTTAAAATTAAATTAAAAAAAAATTAGAAAAAAATATAAATGTCTGATTAAATTGGTTTATTTTACTACATAACTTTAAAAGATTTCTGTTATATATCTAGTGCTAGCGTAGGTCCTTGTATTAAATAGTTTGTAACACCGGAATTTTTTTCCATTTAAAAGTAGAAAACACACTTTTTTGATTAATATAGATAATTATTTTAAATTTATTCATTTGACCCAAAAAATATAAATTTAGAAAAAATATTTACAATTTCCAATTTCCAATTGTTCAATTTTGTAACCAAATTGTTAAATTTCGAAATAGACGTACGTTCAACAAAAAATTTGAATTTTCAACCAAAAAAGATGATTCTTAAACAAAATATTTAAACTTTTAACAAAATAATTATATTTTTAACAAAATTGTTGAATTTTTACTAAATATTTGACTTCACAACTTGCAAAGATGAATTCTCAGCAAAAAAAAAAATTTTTAACCAAAAAGAGGTAAATTTTTAAACAAAAGCGGAAAATTAAAATATTGTGCAAAAAAAATGTTAACCAAAAAAAGTCGAATTTTCATCAAAAAGGTCAAATTTGCAAAAACAACAAAATAATAATTTTTGAGGAATAAGATGGATATTTCAACCAATAAGACAAATTTTTAACTAACAACGATTTCCTCATCAAGCAGGTAACATAGTTTATCTAAATTTTGAAAAATTGTAGACAAAAGGCTAATTTTCTGCTAAATCCTTGAATTTTAAACCCAAAAATATAAATTTTCAACAACAGAAATAATTTTAAAACAAATAGTTGCATTTTTTTTAACAAAGAAGAATAATTTTTAAAAGATTTCTACTGAAAAAGATGAATTTTCAATTTAAAAAGAACAGTTGTTGAATGAAAACATAAAACTTATACTTTTAGTCAAAATGAACAATTTTCAATAAAAAAACGCATTTTTATCAAAATAGTTCGAATTTCAATGAAAGAAAAGAGCCTCTGCCCAAAAATACATTTTTAATCATTTAGTTAATTTTTTACTGAAATAGTTGATATTTCAATGAAAATCATGAATATTCAATAAAAAAGTTATTTCTGAACCAAGTAGTTGAACAAAACGAGACAAATTTTAAACAAAATAGTTAAACCATCAACCAAAGAAGTTTATTTTTTAATGAAGCAGTTGAATTTTATTTTGAAAAACTAATGACATTTCTACTATAACAGATCCAAATAATAAAATTTTCAACTGTAAAGATAATCAGCAAGAGGAAGCAACTCTAAAAAAATGACAATCAAATTAATTACTAAAAATAATATTAGTATAGAACAGAATATTAGGGTAACCACAAAATTTAATTTTCAAAATGCGCTAAATCTTTCCCTTTCCGTTAACATTCAATGTTTAGAATCTTAATCTTGTAAAATTAAAATATCAAATTTATGATCCTTGACAGATATTTGCAGCGTGCTACTTATACAAATTCTTGAAGTTTGCCAGAAATCTGTTCAAAATCTCCGACTTTCTCTCAATAATAAAATTCCTTGAGTTTTCCTTTATTCCCAGGGTTAACCTGAGCAAGAGCCATCATCTTAAGAACCTAGAATCACATGGTGTAATCTTCGTTTTTCCAAATTTTCAGAAGAGGCTTTTCAAAATTGTGTTATTTGTAAATGTAGTCGTTAACTGATAATAAAAAACGCAGTTGAAAAACTTTTTTCGCAGGAATAATTGGAATACTGATGCCAGATTTTAATTTAGGGACATGAAACTTTAGAGCAATAAATAATTAAAATTCAAGTACTTAATCGATGCTATAATCTGATGCTACATATGCATCTGACAATGAGTAAGCAATACATTAAAAAAAGTGTAGCTGATGTTCAAAAAAGGTCCTTTATTGTCCATGTTTCGAGAGACAAATGCTCTTCTTACTAGGAAAAAATAAGAAGCCAACATGTCGCAGCCGAAATAAACCATTCTCAAATTCTCCTCTCGCGTTAGTTCTGTAAAAAAAAACTGCAGTTGTTAGTATACCGAATTGGGCCATGTAAAAAGTTAGTGCAGTCCATCAATAAAGAATTAAGGATGCATTGCAAAGTTTTCAAGAAAACAGATATAAAATAGTTAATTTTGAAAGAGGAAACAGAACAAGAATTCTGATCCATAGTGATGGTTATTACCGATGTTAATAATCAGTTGATGGATAAGTGATCAGGATTAACAGATGGTGAACATTAATGATAACCATCAATATGGATTACAGCTGTTGTTCTGTCTCCTCTTACAAAGTTAACTGTTTACAATCTCTTTTGTTGAACACTATTCAATGTGTCCTTAATTATTCATTCGTGAGCTGCACTAATTTTCAACATCATCAAATTAAAAATAATAACAACTACATTGTTTTCCACAGATCCAACTAAAGATGAGACTTTAAGAGTATTGGTTTCTTTCCACTGCGACATATTGGATTCTTGAACTTTACTGAAGCATTCCTTTTAGCTTTGGATTTTTGTTTCCTGATGAGCAGAGCAATTGACTGTCAAAATGTCGACAATAAAGGACGTTAACATCATCGAGATATTTTTCTGGTTTGAAGTAGGTGCAATTTACACCGACCAAACTTTTTATAATAAATTTTTAGATAGAACATCATGGCTCAAAACTATGAACAATTTCTTAAGCCCTTCTAAAGGTCTATATAATCATTTTCTCTTTAATTTTCATGCATGAAAAATAAATGTAAATTTCCACAGCATTAACCTTTCATGATTTTGTTGTTGGACATCGTCTTGAATTTCGTTTTAGTTATCATTTTTAGCTTTCCATGATTGCAATCTAGAAACGTAGCTCTAGATAACACATTGTAGTTTTGCAAACTTTTCCTGACTACATTTCATTTTACCAATACCTATTTAGATAATGCATTTTATCATAAGATAAACACTATCAGCAGAAATTGTATTAAACTACCTTTTGGTGTTATTAACTCATTCCGGGGAAAAAGTGAGATAGCACCCTATGGTTTTAAGGTCACCAATTGTTATTTCGCAAATGATAAAGAAGAGAAAGAACTAGAAGATATCTTTCCATCTTGGAAGTTATCGACCTAAGGATCGGCTGATAAAGAATCGTTGTTTACGTTATTACGTGGCCATAATCTAGCATGCGTTATTACATAAGAGTTTATTTATATCGTTGTAATTCTGTATAGGCTATACTCTATAGGATAGGAACGTGGTGAGATCGCCATTGTTGACCAAACAATGGCATTAGTAGTAGCGATAGAGACAGGTAGGCACACGTGGGAAAGTTGTACGTATAACGAGAGCGAACAAATATTATATTCCGTAATAATAAACTAAAGGGGATCGTATGTAACGCAAAAGCATTAAACATTGTTTTCTGCCTTTCATTTCCATATGCAGATATTTAAGACATGTGGATATACTGTATAAATTATATCTTCTGTCTGTATGTATCATGTATAATGTATACTGTTCAACCATACCTTATGGAAAAGTCGTGTCACTAATTTGCCAAAATAGACACTTACTTACAAATTGCTATCTAGTGGAATGAAATATATTGACCTGAGGATTCTAATCATAGTAAATGCCAGCTAATCAAAATTTAATCATGAAATTGCATCAACAATACATGCAACGCTTTTGTATTTATTTTGTTATTAACAAATTAACCATCGGAATAAGCTGATTCACAAGAAGAATTACCTGTCATAAATCTTCGTGATTAGCAGCTGTCGACTGTAATTTCTTATATGCCACATCCAAGTAATAACATGCACGATGCAATTTTAAAAATAAGCTTTCGGAAAAAATTCCTACGTTTTTTGACGAAAAATCATGAAGATGTTATGGTAACTTCAATCTTGTGAATCTAAACAAATAATTTTTAAAGGAAAAAAATTCTAGTGTTCTAAAAATTTATAAACTAATGCAGCAGTTAGTAAACTAATGCAGTTGGTCGGAACCAGAAAAACCCATAGAAATACTTCTCTGAAGAAAAAATTAGATTAAATTAAATTAAAAGAATAAAATTTTAAATTTTCCAATTGAAGATTCATCATGCATACTATTACATATTTTGTTAGTAACTTATCTTTTTTAGTTAAAAATTATACAATTTGGTTGAAAATTTAGGTATATTCTTGTAAAATGAACAATTTTGTTATCATGTCATTATTTTCCTTATGAATCTTTCTTCTTTTTTTTTTGTTACAAATTAAAATATATTTTAATAAACATTGTCTTATTTGTTGACAGTTTTTATTTTTTGTGTTGAAAATTAAATTTTTTTCTAAAAAAATGTGACTCTTTGGCTTGACATTTTAACAATTTGGTTAAAACTTTTTCCTTTCTTGACTGAAGAATCATTCTTGGTTGGAAAATTAGCATTCCAAAATGTTGTTACAAATTTATCTTTTATTGTTGAATTGAATTGTTTCTTATTTACAATTTTTTTGTATGGAATTTAATTATTACATTCTTCGTTCAGGATTTATTTTTTTCGTTGAAAATTGATCTTTTTAGTTAAAACTTTAACGACTTGGCTGAAAGTTGAACACTTTAGTTAAGAATGAAATTTTTTTAGTAGAATAATAGTAATATTCATAATATTTGTAGTACAGAATTCACCTCTTTGTTTGAAACTTAGAGTATTTTGTTAAATCTTTTCTGTTGTTAAACATTAAATTTTTAACTGAAAATTTAACGATTCCATGTTTGGTGAAAAATTTTAAACTTCCTTGGTGAAAAATTCAACTATTGAATTATGCGCATTCTTTAGTTAAAAATTCCACTATTAGGTTGATTGTTAAAATTTTTTGTTTAAAGATGTGCTCTTTTATTTAAATTATTTTTTGAATAGAAAATTTATCTATTCTATTTCTTGTTGCATATTTATATGTTTCAATTATTTGTTTGGAAGTGTATCTCTGTTTTGTTAAAAAATAAAGTATTTTTTACTCAAAGGAAATTATCTTTGGTTAAAAACTATACTGTTATATTTTTGGTGGAAAAAATATCTTTTTTCATTAACAATTGTATTATTCTGTTGCTGAAAATGAAACAATTTTGTAAGAAAGTTATTCCTTTTTGGTAGAAAATTCAACTACTTTATTAAAAATTCCTCTGTGTGGGTTAAAACGGAACCATTTTGGTTGAAAATTAAACAATTTTTTAAGCATTTTTTCTATCTTCACTAAAGAATTTTTCTTGGTTTAAAATTAAACTCTTTCGATAAAAATTCTTTTATGTTTTTGTTGAAAAATCGAGAATTTATTGGTCGAAAATAAATCTTCTAGATTGAAAATTAATCTTTTTCGATAAAAATTCAACTATTCTTACTACTACCCCTACTACTTGTATTTCATCTCTTTGGTTAAAAATCAACTATTTTTAGTTTAACGTTAATACTTTTTGATGGAAAAGTATGCTATAATATTTTCGGCGTAGAAAATATCTTTTTTGCATGAAAATAATATTTGGTTAAATATTTAATTATTTTCTTGAAAATTTAACAGTTTTCTTAAAAAATGTTTTTGAAAATCTACCTCTTGAAAAAACTTGTTTTCGATAATAATAAATACTTTTTAGCATTTTGGTTTTTGATAAAAAAATTCATCTTTTGATTGAAAATAAAACTATTTGATTTAAAGTAGAATTCCTCTGTTAAAATTTAATTTTTTGTTTGATGATTCATCATTGTAGCTAAAAAATAATTTTATTGGTTAAAAATTCAATTATTTTGTTAAAAATTAATTTCTTTTTAATAAAAAATAAATTGTTCAAACTGAGAATTCAACTAATGTAGTTTAGGGTAAATCAGTTTAGTTTAAAATTTATCCCTTTAGGTTTAGAAAGTTAAAATAATCTCTTTGTGGGAGTTGAAACTAGGTAAACCTAAAAAAACTTTTTTGAAAAAAAAATGAATTCACAGAGCCATAGAGTTTTATGTACAGCTCAATATAAGAAAATCAAAATTTCACTCACATCATAAAATACAAATTTTTCTAAGACAGCCCTTATTTAAAAAATACTTTGTTCGTCAGGACTAAACTTAGACAAAAAAAATCACAACAAATACCACTCGATAGATATAATTTGATTTGTTTGAAAAATAATTTTCTATTCCTCAAAGCATATCATTTTGATCTGATGTTGATAATCAGAATCATATTCAACAATTTTTTAACCCAGGATTTACTGTGAAATTAACTGCTTTTTCTAAACAGATTTCATTTAAAAAACATTAAAGTATAATCTACTGTTACTGTTTTAAGTTGTATATTTTAGAGAATAAAATAATTCTTGATCTTATAAATGTTAAATGTTATCCCAGTAGGAATATAAACAGTCATAGTGTCTCTCAGGCTCTCGAGATGATATTTATGCGCGACCTATCGATCCCTAGATGTTGAACATTTTCCTGCCGTGCGACATATTATGCCCCTTAGAACTTATGTTTTATCACACGAGGTATTGGCGATCCCAGAACATTTATTGTGTTCAGTATCGGCAGCTCTATGGCTTTCTTCTGAAGCAATGACACTAATGCTTTCAGGAGACAAGCATTGTTGACTAATTTTTCATTCCATTTTTCCCCTGATTGACATTCAATAAATGATGAGAACTTGTGTTCAATTTTCTCTCTGTGATTTCTACAGATTGGAATGAACAGTAAATATATATGCTTCAATCGTAAATTCCTCTAATGAGGTACCTACTGTAAAAGATCCAGTGATCTGGTTGAATGAGCATTTCAAGTTAAGTAAAAAAATCCAGGAGCTTCTTTTCTTTTCTGGGATAATTAAGTTTCCAATTTATTATGAAACATTGGTTGAACAAAACTATCTGGAAAATATCTAAGCTATTGATTGATTACAGCTTAAACTAATTTTGCACCTGCATTATTATACAGTTTACTGCTACCTGCAACCATATCAAATAGGAATGCTGGTGAAGCAACTTTAAAAATAAACCTACTAGCTAGAAGCTATGCGCTAAATTATTGAATGCAGTCACTCTTAAATAACTACATATATCTTTCGAACAAAGTAAATACACAAATGACTTTTAATAACTCATTTAAACTTTAATCGTGACTCGTAACTTTTACCCCCTGCTGTAAACCGTGCGACTGTTTATTCAGAAAAATTGATAGAAACCCATATCTAAAATTGTTTAAGATTGAATTATGTGTGATAGGTTTATCTATAAATTCCTGTTTATAGTACCAGAAGCTGTTTTATACGACTCCAATTTATGGCAATTAAAACTCATCCAATTTATTTGAAATCTCTGAGAATATAATTTTGTGTCATAAAAGATTTCTCGATAATTTATGCTTCTGAACTATGGCTTAACATCCCCTTATTTGTGATTCGTTTACGATCTGCAATCATTATAATTCGCAAAACATAAAATATGGACATCTCGATTTTTTTTTTCTTATAAAATGGTTCGGAACCGGCGGATGAATATGTTATATGAAGGTATTGAAGAGCAAAAAGAGAATCGAAATGCTGCTCGATAATGGCGAGATTATCATGAGGATTATAGAAAAGCTCTTAAGACATATGAATGGCTCAAGCATCCTTACGTGATACTTGTCATCAAAGAGATATAGACTTGCATGATCGTTTTCTTACATACATTCATATGCATATTTATGAATTTATGTCCACATTTCAACGTCCATTCATGTCTGCCCATGTGAGCTCATATATGAACATGTTTTCAGATAGCAACTAGAAAACACCTGATCATGAACAAGTACACGCATATGTAACTAAAAGAAACAAAAAGAATCGAGCGCAACTTGCAATTAGTTTACGTGAACTGGTCGATAGGAGCTTATCAACACCCCGGAAGTTCAAGGATGTTCAATGTTCATCCAACCTACCTAGCAGGAATCTCAGCTTTCTGAAACAGTGAATCACTCGCTTGGGTGCACTCGTTCTTCGACTATCACGTGACATTTTTTCATAAGTAGTCGTTAAGAAGTTGAAACTGTGAAATACGAGCCTGATTTTCACACATGATAATCAAATGTGTAGTATGTAAATGAGAAAAGTTTATCATGGTTGTTGAAATTTCAAGGTGCAGAGAAAAAACTAGGGTTTCTATTAGAACCAATTATGGAAACAAACCCAAAATGATCAATGATTTCAAAAGGAACCCAAAGGATAGATTTAAATCGTTCTGATAAAAACTTTTTGTGACTTCTCTCTTGATTCACTTTTTGAAGGTTTTGAAAGATATTGTTGGAAATTCTTAATTCGGAATAACTAATATTACACTATAAGCAATTTAATAAAGGTGACTAGGAGATTGCAAGGGATATCAAAATATTTAGAAGAATTTGAAATATTTGAGGATACTTTACACCTCCTGGATTTTTTAAACGATTTCAATAATTTAAGGATATTTTTAAGGACTTAGAAGATTTCATTGTATTTGGAAACATTCCAAGGAATTTTAAAACGACATGAAATTTTTTCGGGGAATATCAAAAGATTTCAAGGAATTTAAAACTGTTGAGGGTAATTTAAAACTACAAACATTTTTAATCGATTAAAGAAATTATAGGGAGTTTCATGGATTTATAAAGATTCCGAGGAATTTTAAAAAGATTTCAAGGGATGTCAAAAGATTAGTTCAAATTTTAAATATGTAAGAGTATTTTAAAACACCAAGATTTTACACTAGATTTCTGAAAATTAAAGGGATTTGAAAGGATTTTAAAGATTTTGCGGTATTTTAAAAGATTCCGAGGAATCTTAGAGAGAGTAAAAATATTTTAAGGGATATATCAAAACAATTCAAAAAGTTAAGGGTATTTTATGATTTCCAGGATTTTTAAATAGATTTTAATGAATTGAAGCAGTTCAAAAAATTTCACAGATTCTGTGATATTTTCAAAAATTGCGAGGAATTTTAAAGAGATTTTCTAGATTTCAAGGGATATCAAAAGATTTCGAAAAATTTCAAATATTTGAGACTTTTAAAAGACTTAAATAAATTAAAGGATTTTCAAAGGATATTAAAGATTTTATCGTATTTATAATAACTTCGAGGAATTTTAAAGATATTTCAAGGGATACAGAAAGATAAAATTTAAAAAAATATATTCAAGGGTATTTTAAAACTTTATGATTTTTTTATCGATTTCAAAATTAAGAAATTTCGAAGGATTTCAAAGATTGTATGATATTTTTACAGATTCTGAGGGATGTTGAGAAGAAAAAAAAATTTTGAGGGATATCCAAAGATTCAAAAGATTCAATTAATTGAAAGATTTTTAAAGATTGTAATAATTTTGTGCTTTTTTTAAAGATCTTGAGGAACTTTAGAGATTTCAAGGAATTAAAAGTCAAATATTTTGCAACTGATTTCAATATTTTAGAGGTATTTAAAATGATTTTAAAGATTTTAAAATAAATTGAAGAATTTTTCAATATTTTAAATATTTTGTTGCGTTTTTAAAGATCTCGATGAACTTTAAGGACATTTTAAAGATTTTAAGGAATATACAAATATTTCAATTAATTTAAAATATTTCAAAGTCGTTTTAAAAGTCCAATATTTTTCAATTGATTTCAATAATTTATAGGTTTTCCTAATGTTTTAAAAATTTTTGCAATAAATTGAAGGATTTTAAAAAAATATCAAAGATTTTGCAGCGTTTTTTTTAAGATTTTAAAGAACTTTAAGGACATTTTAAAGATTTTAAGGAATATAAAAATATTTCAATGAATTTGAAATATTTCAAAGTCGTTTTAAAAGTCCAAGATTTCTCAATTTATTTAAATGATTAATAGGTATTTTAAATGATTTCAGAAATTTTTCAATAGATTTCGAATAATTAAAGAAATTTTAAAGGATTTTAAAGATTTTATGGTATTTTTAAAGATTCGGAAGAATTTTAAAGAGAAGAAAAAGAATGTTTAGAAAGATGTCAAAGAATTTAACACAGTTAAGGGTATTTGAAGCTTTGAAAGATTTTTTAATGCATTTCAATAAATTGAAGGTATATGAAGGATTTTAAATATTTGGAGGTATTTTTAAAGATTTGGAGGAAATTTAAAAGATTTTAAGGAATATAAAAAGTTTCAATGAATTTGAAAAATTTGAAAGTCCTTTTAAAAGTCCAATATTTTTCAATTGTATTTTAAATGACTTTAGAGATTTTTCAAAATATCAAAGAATTTTTAAATATTTCAATGATTTTTCGCGTTTTTAATTATTTCCAGGAACTTTAAGGAGATTTTAAAGATTTCAAGGAATATAAAAAATTTTCAAAGAATTTGAAATATTTTAGGATGTTTCAAGAGTCCAATATTTTTTCAACGATTTTAATAATTTGGAGGTATTCTAAATTATTTTAAAGGTTTTATGGTGTTTTTAAAGATTTGGAAGAATTTTAAAGAGAAGAAAAGGATTTTAAAGGACTTAGAAAGATTTCCAAGAATTTAACACATTTAAGGGTATTTGAAGCCTTGAAAGATTTTTCCAAACATTTCAATGAATTGAAGGATTTAAAAACATTTCAAATATTTTATGATATTTTTAAAGATTTGGAGAAACTTCAAAGAGAGTTTAAAGATTTTAAGGAAAATCAAAATATTTCAAAGAATTTGAAATACTTGAGAGTGTTTTAAAAGTCCAATTTTTTCAATCGATTTCAATAATTTAAAGGTATTTTAAATGATTTCATAGATGTCATGGTATTTTTAAAGATTGCAAAAAATTCGAAAGAGATTTAGAAGATTCTAAGGAATATTAAAAGGTTCACATGAATTTAAAATACTTGAGGGTATTTTAAAATTCCAAGATTTTTTATTCGATTTCAATGAGTTGAAGGTATTTTAAAGGATTTAAAAGATTTCATTAGAGATCAAAAGATGTAAAGGAATTAAAAGTATTTAGTTATTTGAAAACTCCAAAGATTTTGCAAATATATCGCTTTATAATTCGGATTGAATAATATTCCACTGAAGAAAATTTAATAATGAAACTAACATGATAGATATTAGTAATTCTCGAAAGATAGTACAAATGAAATGTGCAGTTTGCTATTTATATTATACAATTTACTTTGTTTTAAAACAGAATAAACATCATTTATCAATATTTATCTGTATGATTATTCACAATAATTTTATATTTTGTATACACCCGCGCTTTTTGGCACAGGCGCAGTTTAAAACGTTGGCACATGCCAATGGCCATCTTTCGGATATCAACGAAGAGTCTAAGTTCTAAAGGATGCCAACTATTACTTGAAGCGCAACATTATTGAACCCTCAATTTTTTTATCGGAAGCGTTCTTACAGATTTTCTTTAATATCCTAAGGAAAAAACACTCTTAAGAAAATATCTTAAGAAAGAACATCATCTTTTAAGAGATAAGTAGGCTTCAACTTAGGTAGGGTTATTATTAATTAATAACGTCATTTGATACTTTACACTTGTAGGATTTTGCAGACAACTAATGAGACATCTACAAATTCTATATTTTATTGTCCGGTTCAGGAGAGGCAAGATTGCTTTCAAGAAACAATTGGAACAGTAATAGCTGGTCATCATGGAAGTTAAACCACACTAGAAACGAGCAAGCATTGTTGACTTAGAAAGCCGACGGATAATTGCGTTAAGCATTGATCGCTTATACGATCGGACAAGTCTATAACCGATTGTATTGCACGATTCGTTACAGCATTTCTCCGAAGTGCTTCAACTCCTCCAGGTGCGTTCGGCTCTTCTGCAGCTTCAACATGCTTGACATCAAGATCACGCGGCATAGCTTTATATACAGTTTTATTCTAGAGAGATCATCGATCATCATTAGCTGCTGCCTCTTTCTCTCTCTCTCTCTCTTTCCCTACCCTACTATTATGTTCATCCCACTGACTCCTACAGATCGTTTCAGCAACCTAGTTTGCGAAATCACGAACCTCATTTTCAAACACATTATTGTTAGTCACAGTCACATTTTTTAACTTTCACACAAATCATTGTCAATATATTTTAGGAAGAACTACAACTTTTAATAGTTAAAATAAATTTAAAACATCCCACCAGTTTAAGGTAGTTGTACTCGCTTCTTCATGTAGCACACTGAAAAAAATTCCTTGCACCTGCATACAAGGAATCAACTATTATGTCTAGTTAGGACAGGCGACAACTTTGCAAACTTGGTTATAATGACAAGGTTCATATTAGTAACAATAGCAAGGAAAATACGTTGCTTTAACTAAAATAACTATCTTTTTTGACAATGCAAAATAGTTTCAATAATTAGGAATAGCATTGTTAAACCGAACTGGGTTACACTAGAAGCAAAAAGTTCTACATCCAACACATTCCTTCCATAAACAATTGGACATGAGAAACGAAAGATGTTAGGTGTTGGAAAGTTTGAGCAGTCGTTTTTACAACAAACTTTGAGCGCTAAATTCACTTGAAATTATTTATAAAAGAGCCTATTGTGCTTATGATCATAAATCTACTCCACTTCTATTGCAAATATTTACAAGTGGTGTAAGCAATCGAGATTTGGACACAATATTACACGTAGCCTCTCTTATAGATACAACGTAGAAAAACCTCTACGTGGTCCGATTGTGGCGCCTCCTTACGAAGGAAAAAATATCAGCTATTTGGTTTTTAGCTAGAGTTGCCACGCTAATGAAACTAGGTTCCGTTTAGTAGGTATTTGTTAGATGGGTATAGTTTATTCAACTGCATTAACATAATTTTATTAGTAAGGAATCCTTGTCATTTCCACTAGATTTCGTTTAACTACAACCGTTTGTTGATTTCAAAGAAAAACATTTTTTCAGTTTAGGTTTTACAGCTAAATTAGTAGCTGTGAGTGCTTATGACAGCAATATTCCAAATATTAAAACTAGTAGAGTTTTGATACTAAAAAAATTATAAATCATGACTAATTGCCTGCTAATACTATCATTACCTAAACAACCTAATCTTTTATGATAAGATGAACTACATAAAAAATTTTTGTTTTCCAAAAAACTTCTTAGTTGGTTTTACCATCTAAATTGATGTCACAGATAATAATACCATCTTTGCTAATAAATAGCCTATTGTCGCCACCAACCGTTTTCTTCAGTGCATCAACTATTCTAAAGATTACAGAGTTTATAGGGAAAAATTTAGAGTTGCATACCGAAACGAGATATTTCGGTTCTGGTTAAATTTTACTCGATTAGCGAGAACATTTTCCAAACGATATCATCAAATGTAATTTGTTCATATTGTATTGTTTTAAAATAAAATTACGAAAAATGTTCTTGTTGGATTTCGAACGTGCCTTTAAATTTAATTTGAAAATAAAATGCTCAAAAACTGACTGAGAAGAATTCATAAAACCAAGCCGATGAAAAGAGAGTGGCAGAAGGAGAAAGTTTGAATGATAATCCATCACAGTGGTTTTTAATCAATTCAATTAAAAAATTAAAAAGAGATGCAATTTTCTAGATTTAATTTTTTATATTCATATTGACCCTCAAGAAGCTTAAGCTGGTATGTTATTTCATGTGGATCTCTCTTCATTATTATTATCACTTTTTAATTTATGCATACTTTTACGGGAAACTTTGTGGTTTATTAAATTATGTAAGAAAAAATGTATAAGCTTACAAAATTTAAACATGTTAATGTTATTTAACTTTAATATAAAACTGTAACTTTATGTGTACGACCATATATCCGTGAGTTTAAAAGTAGTATTTAGGCCTTAAAAAACTGTCCGTGACTAACTTGGAACCAAGAAGAAGATTTTTAAACGGAAAACATGGATTTTCAATGAAAAATGTAATAGTTTATATTGCAACCGAAAAAGATGTTCATTCTAAATAAGGAGCAGTGGCATTTATACACAAAAAGGGGAATTTATCCACGAAATGCATCATTTTTTCATCAGAGAGTAAATTCTTGAAGCAGGAGGAATTATTTTTTACCATGTCTAACGAATTTTTAATAAAGTATATGAATTTCAAGCCAAATCTTTAAATTTTTAATTAAGAAATGTAAAATTCTCACTAAAAATTAAATAATGAAACTTCAATTAAAAGAATTAATTTTCAATATGAAAATAAAAGGATTTTTTAGAACATAGTTGAATTTTCAAGCAAGAACATATATTTCTAACTAAAAACCAAAAATGTAAAATTTCAACAGAAATGTTAATTAAGAACCTAAAAAGAGTAATTTGTCACCGGAGACTTGCATTTTTAGCCAAAAATGATGACATTTATTCCCAAAGAGATAAATTTTTAAACCGAAAAGACTAATTTTCGACACAATAGTTCAATTAAAAACAAATATTTTCATTCATTTAAGAAAGAAAATGTCAATCAATTTCTTAAACTTTCAAGAATGATTTTTAGGAAGGACTAATTTTAAATAAAACTGTTGAATTTTTAACAAAATAATTACATTTTGAATCAAATAATTAAACTTTCGTCCAAAAATATGACTTTTTAATAAAAATTTTAATTTTTTAATTAAAACAAGTACATTTTGCCTTAAAAATTGAATAATTAAATTTTCAATTGAAATAATTAATTTTGAATCAAAAAATAAACAAATTTTCAAACAGCATATTTAAATTTTTAAGCAAGAAAATTCATTTTTACCTAAAAGCCGAAAATTTGAATTTTCAATGAAAACTTTAATTATGAACCGAACAAATTTTTTTACAATTCTCACAAAAAATAATGACATTCATGCAAAAAGAGATGAATTTTCAAACCAAAAAGAATAATTTTCGAGCCAATGGTTGAATGAAAAAAAGATTTCATTCAAGAAAAAAAGAAAAGGTGAATCAAATTCTTAAACTTTCAACGATTATTATGAAAACTGATGACTTTTTAACAAAATCGTTAAATTTTCAACAAAATAATTACATTTTGAACGAAATAATTTATTTTTATCTTTAAGGATAATTTTTCAACCACAAAGATTAAGTTTCCACTAAAAACGACCAATTTTTAATTAAATAGAATAATTTTCAAAATAATTTTGAAATTTTCAAACTAAAAATGTTTTAGTTGAATTTTAATTTAAAAAAGCCATAGACATCAATTTTCAACTAAAAATGTAAATAAATTGTTATACTTTCAAAAATGATTTTCAAAACTGATGACTTTTGAACAAAATTGTTAAATTTTTAACAAAATAATTACATTTTGAAACAAATAATTTAATTTTTATCCTAAAAGATGAATTTTTAACCATAAAGATTAAGTTTCTACCAAAAAGACCCATTTTAAATTGATTACAATTATTTTCAAAATAATTTTTCAATATTAAAACCAAAAATGTAATAGTTGAATTTTAATTTAAAAAGCCTTAGACTTTAATTTTCTACTAAAAATGTAAGCAAATTCTAATAATTTCAAGAATGATTTTTAAAAAGGATGAATTTTGAACAAAATTGTTAAATTTTCAATTAAATAATAACATTTTAAATCAAATAATTTAATTTTTATCCAAAATGATGAATTTTAAACCAAGAAGAATAAGTTTTTAGCAAAAAAGATAAATTTGCACACAAATTACAACATTTTTCAAACATTTATATGAATTTTTAAATTTTTAATCTAAAAAAAATAAGTTTTTAACCAAACATATAATAGTTGAATTTTCATTATAAAAAGCCCAAGAGGTCAATTTTCTACTAAAATTATGATTCTTAAAAAAACAAAGAATAAAAAGGAATTTCAAATAAAATAGTTCAACCTTCAATGAAGGAGTTAAATTATCAATTTGAAGAGATGATTTTTTTTATAAAAAATGTAACGGGTGACACTTCAACTAAAAAAGTATTTTCAAATTTTAAATTGAAAGAATATGAATAAAACTAAAAAGTTTAATTTTCATGAAAATATATTTAAGTTTGATTCTTAAATATTTTAGATTCTTGCTCAAAAAAAATTCATTGCCGACTATCAGAGTTTTTGTTTGTATTTTTCTTTACTATGTTCATTAAACTAAATTAAAATTAAATAATGTTTTAAACTGTCATTTTTAGTAAAATTCGCATGGAAACTAGAGAAGTTCCACTCAAAAAAATCTTTCACTCTGGAACTGCGAATAATTTTGTAAAACCTCTATATTTAAGATTTGAAAAGATGTGATATTCACGTTGCTTAAAAGCTTGTAGATTTTTCAGTCCAATAGGATATCATTTAATTCGTGCTCATTAATTTATATTCAGCCTGGTATTTTTGGATGATTTTCAGCATTATTGTTCTCCGACAATTAAATTATTAAAATAATCCTATATAATTTATTTCTCGATCGTTCTCTCTATTACTGCGATAATCTCGTTATCTCGAGACGAGACAAGATGAGAATTAGAATATTGAAACGAGCATCAGTCTCGTTCTCGTCCATTTCTCGGTGGGTATGCAACTCTAGAAAAAATAACGAACAAACATCATAAATAAATTTTGAGTGACTTACATTTTAATATTGATGAATATTTGACGAAGGTGTAGACAGGTGGCTAGGAGAGAATAAACAGGTTTTCCAAGTGACTTTCCGGATTGGTCGAGCCTGAAACAAAATATGCGATATTAATTCGCGACTCACCTCGATTCCGCCAGGTAATGGGAATCCTTACGCCATGAAATGGGTATTGATATAGAAACATGGTGGATGGAAGCGAGTCGATATCGCGCGATTTCGCAACGATTATTACCGACCAAGGCACTTGAGACTTATGGCATCGATATGTTCTCCGGGATACTCATATATACTACCTTGGCGTATGCGGAATCGGAATCGACCTCAAGCTAAGGACACTCACCTGTATCGAGATACCTGAAAGGACGTTACCTGCACGCGTGTCCCTTGTTATTGTCACCATACTATCGCAGGATCCTGTTTCATGACGGATTTATTCACCTGGGTAATCGTTAATGCACGCACTATTTTACTGGCTCAGATTCAATTACAATTTTTATTTCCAATCGCTTGTACATACCCTGATTGATAAAGGACATACCAATAAGGGGTTACCCACAAATAGATTTAAAGAATGGTTGGTTGGGCCAAGTACTTACTTTGTAAGATAGGGTACTGCTGTTTTATTAGCGGATAATGGAATTTTATTAGGTGGAAGAATGAAGCCACTAGTGTTAGTGACTATACCACCAGTAACAGTAACTATTAACCCTTTGTCATACAGGTGGGTCGTTTAGGACCGATTCAAATTTTCCCGCTTAAGCTTCTCTGAAACCCAAAGATGGTGGGGTTTGAACCCTCTCTTTAAAGAAACTTCTTGGTAGTGGGAACTAAACTGCAAAGGGACGTAGAATGAGCCGATTTGGATGAAATTTGATGGAAAGTGATGCTTAATATTTGAAGAATTCAGAAAAAATAAGTATTGGTGTTGGAAATAATTTTCCTGTTTGGGAAAATTGGTGGAAACTGAAACCTTTTATGGAAATACTTAGTTCAATGTTCAACTAATTTTAAAACTGTTGAGTCCTACCTACTATAGTAAAAAAATATATTTAAAAATATGCTCTAATAAAAATTTATAAAATTATGAAAAATCAAGTTTTCCCTGTTGGAAAATTAATTGAAAACACTAAAAGTCCCAATAATCCGGGAGCTGGAGGGGAGTTGAGCATACTTTGATAATTCTCTTCGGCAACTTTGTGTTACTTTATATTTTTCGGTGTGCTAAATTCATTTTTCATGGATACAAGGCCCAAATGTGGATCCATTTTGAGTTATGGCCCAATTTTGGTCAAAATTGTTGGGTTTTCTGGATTTTTTGAGAAAATAATAAATTTTGCGCCAGGTAACCAATTTTTTGTGTCAGATCTTTTAATTTGAGATATTATATGTCATTAGCATTTTTTTCGAGAAACCCTTAGTTTAAGCGTAATTTGTACATAATCTTAACATTCATTATATATGGTTTAAATAGGATATATCTCTATCTTTATAATTTGAAATACTTTTAATTTGCTCTTTTCAATGATGCTATTTATTTTTTGATAAAATTTTTACAATAAAAATTGAAGGTGACCCATAAAATCCTATGCGTAGTTTTCATAGTCCACTGATTTTTCCCCTATCAAGCGAATAAATTGATTAATTTTTATAAGATTCTGATGATCTTTCATGTAAAATAACTAGCTCTGTCTGAACCCAAGGTCAGATTTAACAAATTTTCCGTGGGAAATCTGTGGAAAAGTCAATATAGCCAAAAAATTCAATGTTGAATTTTCCGAGAAAAATTGTTCAAATCCGATCATAATCTTATAAAAATTAATCAATTTATGTGATTTCTAGAGGAAAAATTAGTGGACTATGAAAAGAACACATAGGATTTTATGGGTAAGCTTTGAATTTTGACCATAAAAATTTTATCAAAAAATAAATAGCACCGTTAAAAGAGCAGATAAGAATATTTCAAATTATGTAATCACCTTGTCTTTCTAACTTGAATCGACTAAGTAAGAGCGAGTTCAAGAAAAAATGCCACTACTAGTAAGATAGGTGTCCCCAACTAGTAACATGGTTGGTACAACTAGTAAAATGGTCGTCTCAACTAGTAGCACGGTTGACCCAAGTAGTAACATGGTTATTACAACTAGTAAAATGGTTGTCCCAACTAATAAAATAGCAGTATAATATCGTACAAACTAAATATTCAGCCAAATAACTATTTTTTCAAAAAAAATTAAGTGAATTCAAAATTGTAAAATATTTGTAAAATTAGCTCATTTAAATTTAGATAATTTGGGATAGAAAATCACTTAAATGCGAAAAATATCAAATTATTGGTTAGTTCAAACAATTAATTTTCAACAAAAAGAACATAGGTATTTTAAATTTTTTTCAAGAAAGAATAAAAATTCAACCGAATTTTTAAATTCTGAAGCTAAACATATGAAGCGTATATAAAAGAGTTGAATTTTGATATAGAACATATAAAATTTTCAAGAAAAAGTTAATTTTTAAACAAATAGTTTAATTACGAAAAAATCTTGAATCCTTTAACAAAAGAGATTGACTCTCGTCGAAACAGTTGCGCTTTCTACAAAAAACAAGATAAAATTTATAATAATAGATATGAAATTTTATTCTAAAAAGAAAAAATTTCTACCAAACAGTTTAATTTTAAACCTGAAAGCTGAATTTTTTAAAAAACAGTTAAATTTTCAAACCAATAGTATCACAACAACAAAATTGCTGAAATGTCAATGAAGCAATAACTATTTTTATTAAATGACACTATTTTTAAAAAATATTAGACTTTTAAACGTGAAACACGTAAATTTTAACCTAGAAATTTTGTTTAAAAAATAAAATTAATATTCTACTGAACAATTTTTTTATTTCGGACTACACTAAGTATATAAATCTATGCAATATTTTATTTTCTGATTATTTTACTATTATATAATTTTTGGATGACCGCTATCCAGGTATCTGATATTCTCACAAGAAATAATAGAAAAAAAACTTTCATAGTCTCTTAGAAATATCCAGTTTATGAGTACATTCAATTTAAAAATGGTAAATCTTTCGCCATATTGAGTTAGGATCTTCATCAGAGTGAAAGATTCAGTCACTCTATGTAGGTCTATCTATGTCTATCTAGGTCTATCAGTGCTTTCTGTCGATGACATAACATAAATATCACGTATCCGTATAAAGCAAACGAAGTGAAGTTATCAAGGCTTGAGTTGTGCATCTGGGGAGATCAGATCGCGCGATGAAGCTCCCATTATGATCGGCAAAGGTTTCGAATCGATTTATTGCGGGAATCTGAGCGAAACATGATTGTTTCTTCAAGCGGTGTGGGTCGTAACTCCTAGAAACGTCGCCAATATCCGATGGAAGAATGCGCGTCTCCCTAGAGCCCGTTAGGCCTCTCTAGATTATTCCTGGCTTCCCACGATTCTTCAGACACTTAAATTGCTAATTACACTTCTACATTTCTAGTAGAAGACGGTGGCGCGCATCGTTATGGGATTTCCGGTGTTTCCAGGATTTTGCCGCGGCACCCTTAAGGTTGTCGCGGCCGTTGCCGAGAAGACATTGTAAACGAGCGTAAAGCTGGATGGATTTCTTGGTTGAACGAGCCATAATAGTCGTCAGGGGACAGTCATCATCCAGGCGCCAAAGAGCCTTTGAAAGGAGCGAAGAAAATAGTCCAGAATATCAGGTGCTTCTACTAAAACAATGGGGCTTTTCGCGTCAATCTGTCGTGGCTTGATTTTCAATGACGACAGTGATTCAGCCACTTAAAATTAATTTAAGACATGTTTTGATAATATTTATAATGTTGAAAGTCAACGAAAAGAGCCGTGTACTCGCTTCGGGTTGTCTGTTTCAGCTGCCGCGGCTAGGTTGGCACCTCCTGCCGCGCACAGGCAACTCTGCCGTTGGAAGTGGTTTGAGAAACGCTGTTCTAGGTTAATATTATTATTATTATTACATCATTAAGCCGTTTCCCTTTTGGGGAGTAGTGTGAGGAAGGGGTTACCAAATTTTTAGATTGATTTAGAATTCTCTTGTTATTTATTTAAATAACACGTTCATTCTGCAACACTGCTCCAACCCAGGTTGCTGATCAATCTCTGTAGCAATAACCCCAAAAAAAGATTCTCACAAAGTCGTCATGTGAGGTTCCCCACATGGGTCTATTAGTATCCAAGGTCTTTTGTTTCAGGCGTCATTTACTCTACTGACACTCTTCTCATGAACTATTTTCCGTCATACTTTTCTGTCCTGACATACTTCTCTAGCTTCTTTAACGTCCATGCATTTTTTCATGCAGGCTCTCACGTGTTTATGGCTTCTTATGTCCCTTCTAACTAGGGGCTCATTCACACATTCTAACCATTCTTTCCGCGGTCTACCTCTGGGCACGCTGCCATTTACTTTACCTTGATATACTTGTTTCGTTAGTCGTCCATCCTTAGATAGTGTTAAAAAATTATGACTAAACTGTAATTTTCATTTAACACATATTTCAAAGGACTTCTGACAATATTAGTTAGAAAATATTCCATTTGTCATAGTTATTTATCACACTATTCTATTTTTTTCAAATCCTAAAATCAATTTGAGCTAAAATACAACTTTATAATATATAAATTACAAGATGTATTAATTTATTTATTTTGTGATTGTTTGTTTCAAATTTTTTTGATTGAAAGTCAAGCTACGTATGAGTTTTATTAGATTCACAAAATAATTCAATTTTGAACCAAGGAGACGAATTTTCCACTGTGATGATGAATCTTCAACTAGAAACCTTAATTTTCATTTAAACAAATTTATTTTTGCTCGATATATACAAATTTTTAACAAAGTAGTTCTATGTTAAATCAAGGATATTTATTTATCTTTAACTAAAATGGTAAATCTGAAAACAAAAAAATTAATTTTTATAATAGCCCTTGAACTTTCAACTAAGTAGTTGAATTTTCAACCTAACAAGATGAGTTTACCAAGCAAAATGTAATAGTTGATATCTGAACAAAAAAATATTGTAATTTTGATTAAAAACGGTTGTATTCAACAAAAAGGACGCAAGTTTAAAAAAATTATTTAAAACTCAATTAAAACAAATTAATAAAATTAATTAAAGTTTTGAGTTTTTAACCGAAGAGACTAAATTTCTATCAAAAGAGATGAATTTTAAAACCAAAAGAAAAGTTTTTGAATTTTTTTTTGTACTTTTTGTCGTTTGGCGATTCTTATACTTTCTCAATCATATTTGATGAGAATATAATAAATTATTATAAATTTTTATCTTTTTTTGGGGGTGAATAACTTTTTAAATCAATTTGTTTTCGTACCTTTTGTCGTTTTTTCAGAAATTTTTCATTTTTATTTTTAATGCCATTTTTATGATTAAAACCAAAACTACATCTCCTGTCAAATAGTGATTCATAAAAATTTTGTAGTTCTTTTTCTGGCAAACAATTTTCGTTAAATCATTTTTTTTCGTCACTTCTGTTGTTTTTCGACAAATTTTTATTTTTCTATTTTCAATGTTATTTTTCACAACTT
Source organism: Druon quercuslanigerum (assembly GCA_010014905.2). Classification (NCBI taxonomy): domain Eukaryota; kingdom Metazoa; phylum Arthropoda; class Insecta; order Hymenoptera; family Cynipidae; genus Druon; species Druon quercuslanigerum. The sequence continues at coordinate 23,435 of JAAAKG020167178.1, forward strand.
TTTTTTTCTTATCCTGCATAGTTTTACCAAAAAAATTCAATTTTTTATTTTTCATTATTTTTTGCGCAATAAAAATTTGAATTTTTGATTTTTCAAGAAAATCAAGAAAAAAAATTATTCCCGTACCGTTTGGGAATTAATCCTGAAAAGTTCCGAAATTATTAATGGGAAGGTCCGAAATTTTTCCTGAAGAATTCCCAAATTTTTTCTGGAAAGTTCCGGAATTTTTCCAGGACATTTCCTAATTTTATTCTGAACAGTTCAGTAAACTCTGAAAATTGCATAACGAGTATTGCCTCGATCGGGTTTTTATAGAAGAGAAGAAATTTCTATATGTCTTCAGATTAGTTTCTTTCCTCTCTTTTTGCAGCAGATGTTATAAGATTAAGTGTTTCATTTAATAGAAATAATGGGAGACATAAACTCGAAAAATGATTCTGAAGGTTGGTGTTCTCCGTTGGCGTCCTTCTTCGTCCCGAGAGTGCTCGAAGAAAACAGGGACGAGTAACGACGCAATCTGATCTACGAGCATTTAACGAGAAGTGGCATAAGTCAACCACGGGTGAAGTATACGTCTGCCTATAGTTGGATTTTATGGGATCGGCCCTTCTGCCACGAGGTCTCATTTCCTCGATCATCCAGAGGTCTCTAAAGCGTAGGACGTTGAAACTGGAAACCACTTTCCTTTTTGATAAAAAAGCTCGTGCCCATAAAGAAGAACAATCTTCCCAATAAATAATTTTCGAATGATCAAAAAATAAATCTATCAGGGCCTCAAATGTCGCAAAATTTAAAATGAAACAGTTTGCAGTGAAGAATTAACTTTATTTTTTAAACAAAATTTCCAATTTTATAATATAGTTGCAAAATAGACAATCAAGTTAGAACGTCAGTCCCACCCAACTTTTGTCAATAGAGGGGAGGTGTAGGGACAGAGCTATAACCCAAGATGGACAATCAAGTTAGAACGTCAGTCCCACCCAACTTTTTTCAATAGAGGGGAGGTGTAGGGACAGAGCTAGAACCCAAGTAAGTCTTAGTTGAATAGTGAGCTGTGAGCAGTGGAGAATTACCTTTAGTTGTTAAACAAAGTTTCCAGTTTTCTAATACAGTTGCAAGATGGACAATCAAGTTAGAACGACAGTCCCGCCCAACTCTTGTTAATAGAGTAGAGGTGTAGGGACAGATCTAGAACCCAAGATGGACAATCAAGTTAGAACGTCAGTCCCACCCAACTTTTGTCAATAGAGGGGAGGTGTAGGGACAGAGCTAGAACCCAAGCAAGTCTTAGTTGAATAGTGAGCTGTGAGCAGTGGAGAATTACCTTTAGTTGTTAAACAAAGTTTCCAGTTTTCTAAT